>JAHBCN010002300.1:0-93505 GCA_019359885.1 Listronotus oregonensis
GTGATCAGTTTGACAGATAAACACATAAAACTTATACCATTAAAAGGTTAAAAAGCTATTCAATAAAAAAAATACGGGGGTTTTCCCAAAAAACCTAAGTTGATACTATTTTTGGTTTTCCCTTATATTTTGGAAATGAAATTACAATTTCTGCCCCTTTTTTTTAAAATTGTGTTGCCACAAATTTTCGTCAAAAATTAAGGGGGTTGGAAGATATTTCAATTTTCCCAGATTTTTTTGACACCCTGTATATATATATATATATATATATATATATATATATATATATTATATATATATATATATATATATATATATATATATATATATATATATATATATATATATATATATACCGGGTGACAACGAAATCACTACCCAGCCTTTTATTTTCTTGAATAAAAACATGTAGCTTTCAAATTTAAAGATGCTATAATATATCATAAGATGATGATTTTGGATATTATAACATGTCTCTATCACATCCGGTTTAACCGGAAACGACATCAACTTTTATTTTTTAAATGGAATACCCTGTATATTTTTTTAAGTTTTGGTTCTACGAATCATTTCTGATATAAAATGTATATTATGTCCTATACCTATCTCTGCTAGTTTTTGAGAAAATGGCGTTTAAAGATGTCCAAACTACCGCATATTATGCAGTCTTATGGGAAAACAAATAAATTATATAAAAAATTATTATGTTTAATTTAATTTTTTCTGAAGACTCTATCTGTGGAGGTCATAATAAAACTACTTCCGGCTTTACCGGAAGTGCTGCGAAAATTGACTTTTCTAATAATGTTACTTCAAAAATTTAAATGCAACACCCTGTATATTTTTTTAAATTTGGATTCTACGGGTCATTCCTGATATAAAATCTGTATAATATCCTATACCTATCTTTGTTAGTTTTTGAGAAAATGGCGATTGAAGATGTCCAAACGACCGCATATTATGCAGTTATAGTTAGAAACATTTAATATTTTTTAATTTAATTCTAAATTATTTTTTAATTAACTACTTAAATAAAAAAACTTATATTAAAATAACAAAATTGCTCCAAAGAGACGGCCTGAATTATTTTAGGCTTATTAATTTTCTAACATTTATTTGTTTTCCCCTATAACTGCATAATGTGCGGTCGTTTGGACATCTTCAATCGCCATTTTCTCAAAAACTAACAAAGATAGGTATAACATATTATACAGATTTTATATTAGGAATGACCTGTAGAATCCAAATTTAAAAAAATATACAGGGTGTTGCATTTAAATTTTTGAAGTAACATTATTAGAAAAGTCAATTTTCGCAGCACTTCCGGTAAAGCCGGAAGTAGTTTTATTATGACCTCTACAGATAAAGTCTTCAGAAAAAATTAAACTAAACATAATAATTTTTTATATCATTTATTTGTTTTCTCATAAAACTGCATAATGTGCGGTAGTTTGGACATCTTTAATCGCCATTTTCTTAAAAACTAGCAGAGATAGGTATAGGATATAATTTAGATTTTATATCAGGAATGATCCTTAGAAACCAAATTTTGAAAAATATACATGGTGTTCCATTAAAAAAATCAAAGTTGATGTCGTTTCCGGTTAAACCGGAAGTGATAGGCACATCTTATAATATCCAAAATTGGCATCTTATAATATAATATGTTATTCTAAAATTTGAAAGTCATATGTTTTCATTCAAGAAAATGAAGGGCTGGGTAGTGATTTCGTTGTCACCCGGTATATATATATATATATATATATATATATATATATATATATATATATATATATATATATATATATAATATAATATATATATATATATATATATATATATATATATATATATATATAATATCATATATATATATATATATATATATATATATATATATATATATATATATATATATATATATATATATATATATATATATATATATATATATATATATATATATATATATATATATATATATATATATATATATATATATATATATATATATATATATATATATATATATATATATATATATATATATATATATATATATATATATATATATATATATATATATTATATATATATATATATATATATATATATATATATATATATATATATATATATATATATATATATTTATATATATTTTTATATATACAACGCCAACTTTTTTAATTTGTATTGTGTTAAAATGGTGTTTACGTTAACGGCATTTTTTTTTGTTTAAAAAACAGACTTTGTCAATTACCTAATAAATATATACCTTATAAACAAATCCAAATTTAGGGAAATTCTCCCCTGCCTCACTTGTATTAATATCTGACTTCCAGATAAAATCACCTTGCAATACAAGTGCAGAAGTTCTTATGCACTTTTATCATAATGTATATTTGACAAAAAAAAACAATGCTTTTACTTACATGAAATGCCTTTTTATAGAATTTTCAAATTTCTCTATTAAAGATATGGCTAGATATATTTTACATTTACACCAACCTATCTGTCTAAAAATCACTATATAATTTTGTTGAGTATAGTTTGCAATAAAGGTAAATAAATTTTTTAGTGTGTTTTAGTAAAGCTTATTAGTGAAATAATAGGGTGTTTTATTAGAAAATCATTCAGTTTGGCTGTGGCCAGGTTTAAGAAGGAGAAATTTTGGAAAAGTTTGTGTATTTTTAAGGTTAGGTCCAAGGAGGGTATTATAACTTAAAAACTAGAAGTTTCCGACAAAATTTGACTTTAAGTTTAAACTTAATTTTAATAAAATTACCAAACATAACAACTAACTAGTAACAAAATGTGTTTTTGTAAACTTTAAATTTTCAAATACATATGTGGTAAATTTTAAATAAAGGATTTGTACTTATTAGCTCATTTTATTGCATGTCCAGAAACTTTCTTCTTTCCACAATTTAGGAGACCTGTTGCACCACAACTTTTTTTGTTCACCAAATTCATCCATTGCGGGAAAAGAACTAAAATTATTTGTTATTTAGTTTATCAACAATAACAGGTGGGAAAGGGCTAAAAATGGCCCCCCAAATTTCACCTATAAGCGGGTGGACGAATTGTTCCATTACTTGGGCAATAATGTACATATTTTAATCATTCAAAGTTCATTGAAATGGGAAAACCCGTACCTATCATTGCATATGAGTTTGAGTCAATTCTGATTTTTCTAGAATATTAAAAAAAGCGGCCAAAGTTTTTTTTTTACAATATTTTAAGAGTAGCCCATTAATTTATTGATATTTTTTGACAAAATGGTTTTTATAATAAGACTTAGCAAATTTATTACCTAGAAATTAGAGTCCGACCGAAACTGGTTTTTCGGCCGAAACCGACACCGAATATTCGGCCGTGACTTCAGTTTCGGTCGAAACCGAAACTCACGTGATCAAGTATAAAATTCCTTAAAATACTGAAATTTGGCGCATTTTACTCATTATTCTGCATTAACTATATAAATCATTGAAGTACAGAAACATAACCTCTAAAGAATGTTTGCGTGGGGCGATAACGGACTGACTAAGTTGTGTTGCTACAGAGCTATCCTAACGGCGCACTTGCCGCGAGAAACGAAGTAAGGCGAGCGTGTACGACAACTTCCGAAATCAGTTTCGGTTTCGGCAAAAGTTTCGGCCAATTTTGGCCGAAACCGAAACTGCCGCCGAAACTTGATTTTTGGCCGAAACTCGGCCAAAACCGAACTTTTGGTCGGACACTACTAAAAATAAATCGATTTTGCCAGACAACTTGGATCGAGATGAGGTTTTTGACATCTTACGCGGAAAGTACCAGGGATTCTTTGTAGATATGAAAGGGAGCTGGTCGACCCAAAGTGCATCTCGGGTGCCTAAAGTACAGGGTTATTCATTTTAAAGTAAACAGGGCTTTCTTTTTGAACTTTCCTGTAATTTTTTAAAAAACGAATATAGCTATTTCATGTATTTTTTTCCGTAGAATTCAATAATCTTATCAGAAAAACATTTGAAACAAAAACAAAAGAGTTACAGCACAAGTGACGTATTTTTTAAATGGAATACCCCGTATATTTTTATATCAATATATAGAGATTTTCACGAGGAATTCGGTGATTTTGGGGTTGCTGGATTTATTTCCCGCGGTTCTGCTGCAATTGTCTAAAAACTGCATGATACTATAAGGATAGTTTCACCTGAAAAAACCTGGCTACCACAGGTGCTTATTTGTCAAAGTCAAGAATTTTAAAAATACTTTTATTACTTTTTGGAGTAGTTTTATAATGAGGTTTTTATCAGAAGAACGGCTTCAAATTATATTAAAAATGATATGATATATCTATTTCTAAACTAAGCAGCAAAATTACAATAAACGGAAAAATTTAAAATACAATACGGGTTAAAATATGGTGGTAATAAGCACACTTATAACACAAAATTATAATATTACTAATAATTTAAATGTTCTAGATGGCCCCATTTTATTATTTTCGAAACATGATCTATAACCCCTCCTTAGCCTTTCTAAGCTCGCCGATATTATTTGAGGTTCTTGGTTAAGACGATTAGTTTCATTTACTATTTTTTCTCTAATTTCTTTCGTGTTTGTGTTCCCATTTTGGTTTGGTTTGGCAGTTTTTAGACAATTGCAGCAGAACCGCAGGAAATAAACCCAGCAACCCCTATATCACCGAATTCCTCGTGAAAATCTCTATCTATTGATATAAGAATATACAGGGTATTCCATTTAAATAATACGTCACTCGTGCTGTAACTCTTTTGTTTTTGTTTCAAATATTTTTCTGATTAGATAATTTAATTCTACGGAAAAAATACACAAAATGGCTATATTCGTATTTTAAAAATTACAGGAAAGTTTAAAAATAAAGCCCTGTTTACTTGAAAATGAATAACCCTGTACATACCCTAAATTGCATATTTTTTTTCAAAAATATACAAAGTCAATAAAATATTGTAAAATAATGTTGAAATTTTTCCTCTGGGGTTTTTGAGAGCGTTGATTTCAAATTTGACCTCAAAACACTCCAACAATATCAGGGGTGGCTACGTGGGCTTAAATTTTGGCCAAAATCACCCCTTAACGATAGGTCGCAAGAATCCGGGTCAAAGTTACCTTCGGGGGGTTTTTTGGGGGCGCTGAGATATTAAATGCCATGAGACAAACATGCGGGTAAATACAAAGGGAATGGCGAAAAGGGGTAAAGGCTGATTTCCAGTTAAGCAGCATGGAGCAGCACCTCACAGCGCGGCGCAGCGCAGCAAAATGCTGCCTATATTTGTTTTCATGTAATTAAATGAGTCCGTTCCCACCTAAGCAGAGCGTCGCTGCGCGTCGCAGCGCAACGCCTCGCAGCAAAATTTTAATTCGTCTATGAGCGTTGCCACGCGTCATTGCTGCTTATGACAGTGCTGCGTCGCTTGTTGACGGACAAGTGGAAATCACGAGGCGCCAAAGCGTACGAAGCAAGCAGCGACTTGAATATCTTATTTATGCTATTTTTTGCTTATTTGTTTGTGAAAGAACGAAGTAGGAATGGATAAACAGCGTATAAAATTCACCTTCTTCGAGTCTTGCACGAAAAATATCATGTCCCAATATTTCCGTTTTTTTCTCTTTTGCTTTTTTTATTCTCATCGCATATAGCTACTTCAACTAGCAAGTTGTCTGACGACGATGATGAGTTTGGGTTCATTTTTATTTTGATAAATCAATTTAACTGATGAGGTGCATATTACATTGCTGCTTTGCTTAGCGATGCTGCTGCAGAATGCTGCTTAGGTGGGAATGGTGTGTGAAAATATGCTGCAAACGTTGCGCCGCGTCGCGCTGCGAAGCGCTGCTTGATGCTGCTTAGATGGGAATCGGCCTTTAAGGTGGTAAAAATTTGTGAAAAAGGCCGTCATTACTGTCTGCCTTTTTAACCTCTTATTATTGAACCCCTAAGAAGTCTAAATCCAGAGAGGCTAGTGAATATATAGGCCCGTAAAACTGTATCAAATGTATCACTTATCTGCCCAACCGCTGTGTTCACACATCGTCGTTGTGGTTGGGCCCAGTAGGATCTTTTGGAACATGCGCTAGAGTTGCTGGTTATCGGCAACTCTTGTTGCCACCGTATGGAACAGGATCCGAAGCGTAGGTAGGTAGGAAAAGGTGTCCCCAACGGTGCCTCTGAGATACAGGGCGACCTCTCAGAGTATCTAGCCTTACTGCGGTAATGCGGGGCTCTGCCGTGGTGGACTATTACTTCCCTAGCTCCAAACAGAAAGCGGACAACCGCTTTCATAGGAAAAAAGTGACAAAGGTGCGCTGACCGAAACAAATAAATCCGTTTCGAGAGGTGCCACTCAAGGTCACAAGCAGACAAAGGTGCGCCGACCGAAACGGGTGAATCCGTTTCGTAAGGTGCCCCTGAAGTCACCGGCGCCTGTTTCACGGGGAAGGGCTAATCCATCCCAAACAAACAGGTGCTTAGGAAGGGTTCCCTGAATCCAAACAGAAGGCGGACAGAACCGCCTTTATAGGGAAAAGGGTTCCCTGGCTTAGGATAAGGCTGGAGATGCGGCCTCAGAAAGAATATCTGGTTCCTGTAACAAGGACCTGGTAGCTACCCACGTCACTCGACCAGGAGAGGAGGGCATGGTGGATCTAATCGTCTACTCGTCATACTCTCCAGGAGACAGGGACACCAGAACACATCAGAACACATATTGTGCTCGTGTCCGGTAGCGACACGAGTAAGAGGAGATGTAAGAACTCTTTTCCAATCTGGTGTCGGATTCATTAGAAGTCCGATCCTATTGGGAGAAATATAAAAAGGTGTGAGCCACAATAGACCGAGCGGTCGCAGTGGAGGTCGTAAAAAGTCCACTCACTTTAAACCTACCTACCTACCACTTATCTGAAGTGCTTTGGTCATGAGTTGGCCCTTATATCTTGGTAAGTATTTGATCAATTTTTTGTTTATTTTTTAATTCTGTTACGTAATATATAATAATCGTATCGATATATCGCTAAAAATCAATTTTAACGCAAAATTAACCAATTAAAAATCTTAATTAAAAGTTACATTACAAAAAACAATAAGAATTTTTAAAAACTTTTAAAACATATCCTGGTATTAAAATCGTAAAAAATAGTACTTCTATGAGTCATTAGTATTAAAAAATGAAAAAATAAAGCTTAATACATTGATAAGAATTAGATGAATAAAAAAATATTGCTTTAACTGAACTTTGGCGGATATTTTCATATATTTTATCCAACTTAAAAATATCAAAATATCGAAAAAAAAATTTGATATCATAAATAAATAAAAAAAAATGATCATGATTTAAAAAGGAGAAAAATAAGATAGTAAAGTAAAAATTGAGGCAGTGGTTTGCAGACAAGCGCATTTCTTAATTTAACAAAAAAAATAGAAACGTTTTTTTAAATTAATTTTTATTGATATATTATGTTACGTTACTTATGGATTAAGCGCCATAATTTTAAAAGAAATGAAAATGACACTTTATAGCCCAAAATTGATTATATAATTATCAAGATACAAGAGCTCACGTATAAAAAAGCGCTCCAGATAAGTAGCACATTTAATCCCGTTTTATAAGCTTATGTATCCACCTAGAAGTCTGCCTTTATTGATTTGGACTTTTAAGGGTTTCGATAAGTGGTTTAAAATTCGGACATATCACTGATGACGGCTTTTTATCAAAATATTCACTACCTTTACCCCTGTTCACCATCATCTTTGACCTGACACATTTTCAAAGATACTATTGATGACGATATTCAGGTGAATATCGTCATCAATAGTATATAGAGGTAGATATCCCCTGTATCCACCAGGGTGTCCGCCTACGTGGGATTGAAACTGTTGGCATTTAAACATATAAGAATAATGAAATGCCAAATTTCGTTTTTATCTTTAAGATTATAAAGAGATACAATGCATGTTAAATGAAGGCAAAGTTGGACAATCAAGAGACGAATATAATGACGTTTCAAAATTGAATATATATTAAAAGTAAGCTAAAAAATTAAAATTTGGATTTGTTTAAAGATATTTATTTAGAAATAAGAAACATTTTTCAGTTTGTTTTATTTGGGTTACTCGCCTTTCTACTTTTTGGAAAATGGGACCCTCTTGGTCCGGGTCCCGAGGTATACGGGCTGACCATGTCCAGACCTATTTACCCTTAAGAAACATTTTATAAGGTTGTGGAGGTAAATAAGGTCGATCTTATTGTTTTCGCCATAAAAAATATGACCTGAAAGGAAAACAAAAATAACTAAAGGATAAATAAAAGTCACATTATTAAACACTATTATATTATTAAAAAATATCAAAAATAATTTTACCTAAAAAATATACAACAAAAACATAAACTCTAAAAGGGTCATATTAAACGACAGATCGGTTTAAAAGGGCCAATAAACAAATATATCTAAATGTTAAACATTGATATAAAAATAATAGTTAATTTATTTTTTTAATAACTGGTGAGCATTCTGGACATATACAATAGTCTGGGTCATCATTTTCAACACCATCACATTATTCGTGACATCAAGTTTTGTATAATACGCACATACACATATCTAGCTGATCATCTCTTCACAGGCTGAGCAATACCAATTCTCATCGTGTAACTGATGACTGAAAAGCTCGCTTACGAAAACCTTGTGAATCTGATTGGAGATTTTCACTTTTTTGGTTACAAGATGTACTTTATAATTTAAAGCCTTTCTTTGACCACCCATTTGCTCTATGCTATCTGTAGGGGCTTTGTTAACAATTATTTTAATGATTTGAAGGCGTCCTACTGGATTTTTTTCATATCTCCTTTCTAAGACTTTTTAATTTTTACTGCTTATTTCGAAAGTGAAATTTTATCATCTGATTCTAAAACATTCGTTTCATTTGCAACAATCTTCCCACAAAAATAGGGTAAGGCCGGAGATGCGACCTCAGAAGGAACATCTGGTTCCTGTAACAAGGACCTGGTATATAGCTACCCACATCACTAGACCGGGAGAGGAGGTCATGACGGATCTAATCGTCTGCTCGTCATACTTTTCAGAAGACAGGGACACCAGAACACATCAGAACACATATTGTGCTCGTGTCCGGTAGCGACATGAGTAAGAGGAGATGTAAGAACTTTCTCCCAACCTGATATCGGATTTATTAGAAGTCTGATCCTAATGGGATAAATATAAAAAGGTGTGAGCCACAATAGACCGAGCGGTCGCAGTGGAGGGCGTAAAAAGTCCACTCACTTTAAACCTAACCTAACCTAATCTAAGATGTACTTTATAATTTAAAGCCTTTCTTCGACCACCTATTTGCTCCATGCTATCTGTAAGGGCTTTGGTAACAATTCTTTTAATTACAGAAAAAATGTCTAAAAAGACCTAAATATTTTGAAAATGTTGTCAGGATTTGGGATGGGGATCCCATCGTTGTCACCATGCTAAGAATATCAACTCCCTTATACTTTCCAAGTTGGACTACGGCTCAGTGGCCTATTCCTCTGCACCCCCCTATCAACTCAAAAAGCTGGACCCTATTCTGAATAGTGGATTACGAATGGCGTTAGGAGCCTTTCGCACGAGTCCTGCCAATAGTCTATGCAGTGAATCTGAATTTCTTCCCCTTTTTTATAGAAGGCAACTACAACTAATCAACTACGCAACCTCCCTAAAGTTCAGATCTTTTATTCCCCACTCTAGACTATTCTTACATCCCAACACTCACCACAACATTCGCCTTTCCAGCTCTCATAACAGATTCCATTCACTCTGTCAAGATCCTTTTTACCAACTTCCCAACACCGTTTTATATGAGCGGTACACATTTCCCCCATGGAACTCACCCCCCATTAGAGCAGATCTGACCCTATTAGAATTTCCCAAGGAGACCCATAGTAATAATTTTCTCAAAATCCACTTTATGGAACATATCCAATCCAGATATAGCAATTACGAACTGATCTACACTGATGGATCTAAATCTGACACAAGAGCTGGAGCAGCATTCTCATCCTCCACGCATGAATATTCCTACTCCCTACACACCTCATAGCCAGTATTCTCACAACCGAACTCTTCGCTATATTTACAAAGCTACCGAACATATAAAAAGGAACCAAACAAATCTCTGGGCTATAGTTACCAGACTCACTTAACTCTGTTCTCTCACTGAAGGCTTATAACCCCACTCACCCTTTAATTTTAAACATTAAACACAATCTCCAGAGAATTAATATTCAAAGAGGAAAGGAAGTCCAATTTCTTATGGATCCCTAGTCACGTGGGCATAAGGGGGAAATGAAAAGGTGGATACCTTAGCTAAAGGAAGTGCCTACCTCACTACCTATTAATTCCGTTTTTTACCACACAGAGATCTACAAGTATACTTTAAATCTAAGATAAAGGCTTTATACCAACTGAATTGGGACCTACAAATGGAAGAAAACAAGTTATATGAAGTCAAAGACAGGATATTCTCAAACCCTGATCTGAGGAATATTCCAAAACATTCATTGTCCGTTTTCCATGGCCAGACTTGGAGGAATAGGCCATACAAGATTAACACATGGCCACTTAATAGAAAAATCTGATCATTCCATCTGCAATCATTGTAACACTATAGTCTCAGTCAAACATATATTTGAATCATGCTCAAATATACTCGCAATCTTATAAATCATAACACTGAAGGATCTCTTAAAAATAAATCCAGCATATGAAAATACAAAAAATGTAATAGCGTTTCTTAAAACATCCGCATTATTAACATATATCTAACCAAAAGTCTTCCATGTGAGCAATTGCTCATATGTATATGTATGTTTGTGCTTGTATGTATGTGTACGTCTGTGTATATAGTGTGTGGTATTTATACATATATGTTTATCTTATCCAATGTGATACTTTATCTGCCTTCTATCTATCTAATCAGAGTAATATTCTAATAACCACAACTTGATGGACACTAAAACTCCTTAGGGGTTGATGTGTCTTAAATTAATACAATCCATCCATCTTCCCACAAAAAATAGGGGCAAGGCCGGGAGATGCGACCTCAGAAGGAACATCTGGTTCCTGTAACAAGGACCTGGTATATAGCTACCCACGTCACTAGACCGGGAGAGAGGAGGGCACTGACGGATCTAATCGTCTGCTCGTCATACTTTTTCAGAAGATAGGGACAACTGTACACATCAGAACACATATTGAAAGCTCGTGTCCGGTAGCGACATGAGTAAGAGGAGATGTGCTGAACTTTCTTTCTCTTTCTCCCAACCTGATATCGGATTTATTAGAAGTCTGGTCCTAATGGGATAAATATAAAAAGGTGTGAGCCAAGGTATTGAAGACCAAGAGGCTGCAGTGGAGGGCGTAAAAAGTCCACTCACTTTAAACCTAACCTAACCTAATCCAAGATGTACTTTATAATTTAAAGCCTTTCTTCGACCACCTATTTGATCCATGCTATCTGTAAGGGCTTTGGTAACAATTCTTTTAATAATTTGATGGCGTCCTCCTGGAATTTTTTCATATCTCCTTTCTGGGATTTTTTAATTTTTACTGCTAATTTCCAAGGTAAAATTTTATCATCTGATTTGAAATCATCAGTTTCATTTGCAAAAATCTTAAGGGGGGATTTTTGTGGTAATGATCTATATGTGTAGCGATAGAAAGGACATATGCACATTCCGGATGGATCCAGAGAAAACAATCCGGTACCTTTGAATCAATTACCAATATTTTCCTAAGTTATGCATTTCATACTGAAGGCAGAATAGTGTCACGACGAGCTTAAGTGAGTATTGTCTGAGGATGTAAACCACAATAACGAAGGAACTGTTAATCCCAGAGTGCCTGAAATGTACCAAATATCAAGGGTTCGTAATTCCTGGGACCTATTTAAAGGTAAGCACAAGACCGCTATATTAAGGTATTCTTCTTTATCTGCTATAGTGTATTTTACACATGAGAGAGTGTATGACCACACAAATTGTGTGGTCATACACTCTCTGGTGCCATCCTAACAAGCAAACCGTAAGGTAGATTATAAACGGTTAACTTATTATTTAATCCTGGTGATCATGGGCAGAATAGCATTGCTTACTGCCTTACACAAGCTACTACCGTTACGCTTTTTGTGTGTTCAGGGGCCACCATATGAATAAGTTTTGCTCCCTTTTGTCAAAATACTTTGCTGATAATGCCTAATTCATGCATTTTGTAGATATTTTAGGGCTTGCCTTTTTGATCTTATTTGTCCATAATTGCATTTAGTTTCTCGAAATCATCCGATTCTGTTTGCTTATGCTACTTCTGTACGCATGCAATATTCATAGCCTGGGCCTTTCTTTTGCTTAAGTCAGGGTGTCTTCTTAGGAAACCAGCAGATTGTCGGTGTTTCATTGTTGCCTCAAATTTCTGCATTTAGCCATAACACACAGAGCAAATTTAATGATAGCGGTGGAATTAAAAATGCATCGGATAAAGGGTGGGTAAACAATTAAAATGTTTTTTTTATTATCTTGCCACTTAGCAGAAAAAAATGTTAAATAGAAGCTTAGGTAAATTTTGTGCTAGTCTTTTTCGTAATAGTATATTAATCTCTAACTATTAGTCCACAGTACAGGCTCCCTCTGGCAAGTTGATTACCACATACTTTATAATTCGTGAGGAACTTCATTTCGACGAGTCTACCACACTTTTCCTCTGCGACTTTTCTCGATTCCTCCGCTTTTCCGCTCGAAAAAGCCCTATATTATGGTGATTTCCCAAGGTTCTGAAAAGTCACGACCACAACTTTTTTGTTTAGCTTAAGTTACTCAAAATTTTGTTAAAAATGTAAATTTAAACTTATCCGACAAAAATTTGTCCGACTTTTTTATGTCTACCGCTCGAAACATGCCCAAATGACAGGGTATTAAAAACCGATCACCACGTAGGTTATTTTTGGTAAAATTGATTGTAAATGATTTATAAAATAATATCCTATGGTTGTCCGACAAATTTCAAGCCGCATTTTTTCAGTCCGACAGCTGGAAATTGGAATTTTGACGGGGTATAAAAAATCGTTTACCACATGTCGGACAAAAATAACACACGAAAGAAAAGTATTTTTTAAAGGAAAAAAATATATTGTCCGACAAAAAAAAAAGATATAAAAATTTCGTAAAACTTGTGTACATATATTTATTTATATATTAATAATTGCCAATAAAGTATATTTATTTTTATATATATATATATATATATATATATATATATATATATATATATATATATATATATATATATATATATATATATATATATATATATATATATATATATATATATATATATATATATATATATATATATATATATATATATATATATATATATATATATATATATTTATATATAATATCCGCTGCTTTACGCTGATTTATAGTTATCTCTACATATTAAAACTAAATAATTATTTTTTTCAGTCTTAATATATTAAAAATAATTAAATTAAATATCCAAGTTGAACATTTGTTATAAAATTGTTTTGTTGTAATTTAATTATGTGATTAATTTTGTCAATAACAAACCAATTATAATATGACTAAGGTACTGACAACTGATGAAAAAAAAATCATGGCCGATTTTGCGCCCCCTAGGTAGCTGCGCCCTTGGCGGGTGCCCATCTCGCCACCGCCTAAATACGGCCCTGATTCGGCCTTCTCAGCTAAGGATAACTGTCTTGGAGGAGGCATTTGAAATCAAATAAACTTAATAAGCGAAGAATAATTATTCAAGAAAGAAAAATTATTGTCACCAAACTGTCATAATGTTTACTTTTAACCCTCATTTGTTTTTTTTTTTTCATGGGTATCCGCGATAATTTTAGTAGGTTTTTTAATGATGTCTTTTAATTTGTACACTTTTTTAATAAATATATAAAATACAAATTTTGCAGTTTAAAAGAGCGTTTTTTAAAATGCATTTTATCATTACTAATGTTTTACCTTTTTAAAAAGAATTTTTGTAAAATTTTAAAGTTGTGTTTAATAACGTTGCAACACACATGAAGTTTGTGATTCCTTAAAAAATTAAAAATCTTTGTTAATGTTACAAATATGCTTGAATTTAAAAAAAATTATTCGAAATTAATTTGATTTAAAATAAATTATGAGAGTGCTTAAGGCAAATATAAAAAAAAATAGAAAAAATTTAGAGGTTTTTCAAAAAAAAAAATCTTAGGAGGCCATGTTTTGAAATATTACGTCTAAAAATAATCAAAACAGTTCTACACCGGACTAAACATTCAATGGAGATGGTGCTGGTTATCTTTTACCCTTCATACTCACGGGCAACGGCCGCGCGGAATGGCAGAATAGCAGTAAGTATATAAAAAGAGTAAGAGAAATATAGATTTTACACGTGATGTCACAAAGCTACACATACACAACCCTCCCATAGTCCTTGTCACAATTCTCTACACCCCTCCCCCCTTAAAATGTGACGTAATTTAACGGATGGCCTCTTACAATGTATTTAATGATTTTTTAACAATATGCGGACACTAAATTGTCGGACAGGTGTATCACTATTTTCTACAATAAATTTAAAAGAAAAAAAAGTGAAAATAAGGTTTGTGGTCAACGATTTTTTCTACCCCGTCAAAATTCCAATATCCAGCTGCCGGACTGAAAAAATGCGGCTTGAAATTTGTCGGAGAAACATAAAATGGTATTCTATAAATTATTTACAATTAATTTTACCAAAAATTACCTATGTGGTGATCGGTTTTCAATACCCTGTCATTTGGGCATGTTTCGAGCGGTAGACATGAAAAAGTCGGACAAATTTTTGTCGGACAAGTTTAAATTCACATTTTCAACAAAATTTCCAGTAACTTAAGCTAAAAAAAAAAGTTGTGGTCGTGACTTGTTAGAACCTTGGGAAATCGCCATAATATAGGGCTTTTTTGAGCGGAAAAGAGGAGGAATCGAGAAAAGTCGCAGAGGAAAAGTGTGGTAGACTCATCGAAACGAAGTTCCTCACGAATTATAAAGTATGTGGTAATCAACTTGCCAGGGGGGGCCTGTACTGTGGACTATATACTTTGTTATTAGGAAATAAAGACCAACCAAATTATGAGTCATCACAAATACCTATATACATACATATGTATGCTTACACGACACGACATATTTTTAAAAAACCTAATAGCAAACAAAATATACTTAATCCCCTTAAAATTGACAATTATTGTTACAAGATTACTGTTAATGTCTAAAATTATATTTGTTGTAATTACACTCAATTACAAGATTACGCGATAAAATATGTGTATTTTACTCTTATCGGTATGAAGTCGTTAATAATGATTTAAGGATTATAGATATTTGATTGATTATTTATTTTAATATTTAAAATAATCCATAAATAAGGAAAAACATAGTATTTTTTAAAGCCAATACATATTTGCTTACATAGGAGTTTTCAATTATTTTTGATATTGGATCAACATTGTGGAATACTGTGATCAAATAAATTTAACATCTTACATTTATATATAAAAAGCTTGGTAAAAAAGAAATTAAAAAAATAATTTAAGTTGTAAATGCCTATCAAAACAATGCAACCAACCAGGAAGTAGGAGCTGGCATCTATGGAGACAAGCCTAAAGAAAAGATAACCTTAAGTTTTGGTCAGCACGCCACGGTTTTCCAAGCGGAAATCGCAGCAATAAAGCATTGTGCCGTGCTGATTAAAGAAAAAAGGGAGTAAAGGAAAATACATCGTCATTTACTCAGACAGCCAAGCGGCTCTGAAGGCAATCAGTTCTCCAATAGTTAATTTCAAACTAGTGGGGGACTCTTTACAGGCCCTGGAAAAAGTCAGCTTGGCAAACAAACTTACGGGACCTAGCCAAAAGAGGATCAGCCATGGAAATGATAGGCCCTGAGCCATTCTGTAGAATCTCGGCAGCATCTATTAAGAGCTGGGTAGACAGATAGTTTCAAAGCTGGTGGGTACAAACACCAGGACAACGACAGGCAAAGCAGTTCATTAAGACCTGCTCGGCCAAGTTTACCTCGGACCTACTGAGCCACAGTCGGAAGGTCGTTAGGATAACGGTAGGTCAACTAACAGGATATTGCAAACTCAACAAGCACCTGGGAAAAATAGGCCTGGTGGAGGATAGCCTGTGTAGGTTCTGCCAGGAGGCTGAAGAAACAGCACAGCCGTACATGTGTGGTGCCACTGCGAAGCACTATGTAGGCTTAGGTTTACTAGGCTTGGTGAGGAAAAGCCAAAACCGGCAAGATATATGGAGTGGCCAGTGTCAAGAATCTGGAGTCTAGTTAAGAAGACGGGCCTGGACAAGGTACTTTAAAGAACGATGGGAGAAACCACAATAAATCTGGTAAGGTTGCAGTGGTGGAGGTCATTTTTGCCATCTTCGCTCAAATAATCTAATCTAATCTAATCTAACGGTTAGTGATAAATCTTTTTTTGAGTGATCCCTTGAAAACGGTTGGAGTTACATCACTAACCGAAACGTTGTGCATTAATTAACAAATAAAGACAATGGAAGTCCAAGATTTTAGTGTTATTAAAACCATAACATTGGGCCAGGTGAATAAAAGAAAGAAATACTTATACTCGAATTTTTTTGAAATAGACTTATGTAATGTTAAAAGCTCAAACAAGGATGCTACTATAGTAAAAGTATTTGCTTCTTTTTATTTACTTGGCCCATTTCTCTAGCACTTAAAATATGTTATTTTACTGTATATAACAATTTTATTTAAAATTGACCTAATCTTGCCACAATTTTATTTACTTTTTTCTATGAATACCTTCTAGTGTATGAATAAAAATGTTAACATTAGTAAATCAAAACAATTTGATAAGATTTTGTCAAGTATATAAACGTCCTATATTTGTATAAATAATATATTATTTTAATACAAATATTTGTGGCATGATGATTTAACCAAATTTTTACTGCACTCTTGTAAAGTATTTTATATATATTTTTTTAACTTGCATATTTAGACCTTGCGCCCGACATTTTTTTGATATGGACGTTGATTTTTATTGCATTTTTTAAAGACATTTCTTAGTAAAAATCAAACACAATTGTTAATTGGATTATAAATAAAGGGAAAAATACATTTAAAAATTAACTTAAAAAATATCAAGTAATATGTTTTTAAAATACCCAGGTTCTTTTAAACGACTTTAAGATACATCTTATAAAGACTTATTTCGGTTTAAGCGTCGGTTATATAAAGAACCGTATTTTACCCACAGATGTAAAAAAAATTATAATATTTACTAGGAAAGCCAGCCACAAAGGATGGTACAAACCTTATGCAAAGCCAGCCACAAAGGGCATTTTTTCACATCTTTGCTTATTTCGGTTTATTTTGACAAACCTGAAAAATGGTACAGTTGGCCAGCCACAAAGGGATTTTTTTCTGCGACAAATAAAAATCAAAGATACAAATACGCAAAACAGTAAAAAATTGTTAATTTTTATTAAAATATAAACCGGCAATAAGATAAAGACACATCACATCGCCTTATAAAGACTTATTTCGGTTTAAGCGTCGGTTATATAAAGAACCGTATTTTACCCACAGATGTAAAAAAAAATTATAATATTTACTAGGAATTAAAAATGGTACACTTATGCAAAGCCAGCCACAAAGGGATTTTTTTCTTTGCGATTTTGACAAACCTGAAAAATCTAAGTTGGAGAGACTGCACAAATACACAAAATACTACGCAAAACAGTAAAAAATTGTTAATTTTTATTAAAATATAAACCGGCAATAAGATAAAGACACATCACATCGCCTTTTATAAAACTAAATCGACTAAATCAGCTAAATGATAGTTGACAAATAGAATGAAGTTTAAATAGAAACTTTATTTCATTTAGTGTTGCCACTATAAATCTTAGTTATTTCCAAAAATACCTATGTGACCGGCCTCGAACCACTTTTATTTCACAGGCGCTTTTCTTAATACTGTGTTTTTGAAACTTTTCTTTATCATATCTCGAGAACGGCTTGACCAATTCACTTTAAATTTATAGGATTGACTTAGCACAAATTGATGCACGTAATGGTATACTATCACCCAAAAATTTAAAATATTTCTATTTTCCGGGGTCTGTCAAAAATCCCATTTTTAAAATTTTCTTTTTATAATAGTGTATTGCGTCTATTTAAGCTTAAAGATTTCAGATTCAGATCAGCTGATTTCGTGGAGGAAGTGAGAGTCCATTTTTTCGAGGCAGGTACCTTCAGAGCGCTATAACTGTGGTTCTAATGAATATTTTTAGCTAAAAATTTATATGTATACACTTGAAACACTTATAAATAAATGATAAAAAGTCTAAAGTTCTATCTCCTTTAGGATTTCACGAGACTCTCGAAATTCGAGATTTCTCGTCTCGTCTCGATTTCGAGACAAGATCGAGACGAGACTTTTTTGTTTTTTTCGAGACGAGATCGAGAAAAACACTTCGAGATTTTTCGAGATCGAGAAATTATTTCGAGATTTCTCGATCTCGAAAAAATGTATGTGCTACAATCGAGGCTACAATAACTCACAGCCCTAAATACGCCAGAAAATAGAAAATAAAAAACTATGCTAAGAAATAATTCTAATTTATTTTAAACGTGAGAACATAACAAACCAAAAAAAAGCAATGACAACAAAGCAGAAATTATTTCGATATTTCTCGATCTCGATATGTGCTGCAATAAGTCACAGCTCTAAATACGCCAGAAAAAAGAAAATTAAAAACTATGCTAAGAAATAGTTTTAATTCATTTTAAACATAAGAACATAACAAACCAAAAAAAATAGCAAAGATAGCAAAGTAAATAAAAAGGACAAAGATAAAAGTAAGTATTTTCATATTCTTAAAGAACTTAAACGTCTTAAACTGTTCCAAACTATTACAAATAATTTGCGTAATATCGATAATTATTTTTTTTTTAAAGACGACTGTTTCGATTATAAAAAATGAGTTTGTTGCTGGTATTGGTACATGTACATTCTTCTCTTCACAAACGAAGAAACAATTTTAAACTTTTACCTTTTGTACCTAGGTAAATTTTAAATGTATTGATAAAAGATTAAATTAAAACATCAAGGATTTGTTTAATTTCCATTTTTTGGAAAAATATTCTTTATTTTTGTGCTGATACTTGGCGGTTTTTTTTGTTATAGGTGGCTTTTAGTAGTTTTAGTTAATAGCATATATGTATAGCCTCTGTACAAGGTGATCGGTAAGTAGAGGCGAAAAATAAAGGCCCGAATTAATTTTTTAATTTTAAATTAAAAACAAAGAATACTTTTTTTGCAAATTTTCCTTCGTTTTCAAGATATTTCACTATAAAGTTTTGCCAAAAAAAATTTTAATCACATTGTGGGTGTCGCTAATCTTAGTTGGCGCTTTCAAACTATTACGTCATATGAAATCAAGTTTGACTTTTGTCAAAAGTTAGACATTTGTCAATCTGTTATTGAAAAAATCACACGAAAACGGAGTTCACTAACGAAGAATACGGTAATATTGTTTATGTGTATGGGTATAACATAATAATTATTAAGCATGTGCACCAAAGTGTCTAACTTTTGACAACAGTCAAACTTGATTTCATATGACGTAATAGTTTGAAAGCGCCAACTAAGATTAGCTACACCCACAATGTGGTTTAATTTTTTTTGCCAAAACTTTATAGTGAAATATCTTGGAAACAAAGGAAAATATGCAAAAAAAGTATTCCTGGTTTTCAATTCAGAATTAAAAAAATAATTTGGGTCTTTATTTTTCGCCTCTACTTACCAATAACCCTGTATTTTAACGTATTTTTTTTAATAGATAAAAATTAATACCCTTTATTGCAGCCTTGGCCTTGTGTTGTACGTTATAACCCATACATAGAATTTCTTAATAACATTTAGTTTTTGTTTTCGAGACTCTCGAAATTTCGAGAGTCTTGAATCGAGATCGAGAAATTTTCTTCGAGAAAAACTTCGAGACGAGAGTTTGTTTATTTCTCGTCTCGATGATCGAGACGAGACGAGAAAGTGCCCTCGAGACGAGATTTCTCGTCTCGATGAAACCCTAATCTCCTTATTGATTCTCATGAAAATTCTAAAAATCAGAACGTTAAACCAGAGAACACCCTTAAGAAAGTCGGTATTCTAGTTCTTTTTAGAGGTCTGCGATTTTGCCTGTTCTGCAGTAGACCCAACATTAAAAACGAATAAAATGTGTATTAATATATCTTGCATTTCATAAGTTAATCTTTTAATAATATTTCTTTTATCAATATTTGACTAGAAGTATCAAAATAAAAATTATAAATTTCTACCTAATCTTATTTCATACGTCTAATTCAAGGTAAATTAAATATCTTTAGGTAAACAAAATATCTAAGATTGATTGACAATACTGGATTTGATAACAAATCCATTTTGTAAAACCATAAGGGATTTCCGAGAGATTTAAGTATCATTTATTAATAATTAATAACTTTTATTGTCAACACAAATCGATAAAAAAATTTGCATATTTTGTTAAAGTTTTTTAAACACAAATAAAACAAATTAAATCTTTTATTACAGGCCATTCCATACTAAAGATAGTATAAAAAATATATATTTTATTCTTTATTTTTGCATTTTCTAATATTTATAGTTGTTAAGCAGTGGTAATTTAACGTTCTATCCGACGAAATGATTTTAATTCGGTGACGGACAAAGATGAAGCTGCACAGTGACAATGATCCATTATAAATCGTTGACAGTGAGAATGTAAATATTAGGTTCATGGTATATATTATTATGTACATACACAAGGTATAAATAAAAAATATATATATAAAAAACAAAAACTTACCAAGCATATTAATAATTATTCATGTTTTAAAATACAAGTTTTTTTGTTTAAACAATAACAGAATTATTCTTCCATTTTTTAAACTATTTTGGCCGATATCCCCCGAAATATGACACTTATGCAATTCGTGTTTAGACCAAAAAAAAGAGCAGTTTATTAACTGCAAAAATGATTCCCATCACTTTTGTCAAAAATTTGATAGTGTTTGCGATAATCAGCCATAAACGCAATGCGTATTTTTTGCAACTGCCCCGCATCTCGAAAGATTTTTTAAGCTACTTACACTTCCAAGCGGACGGACAAATGTTTAGATAACTCACGTAAAAATGCATATTTTTGCATAATTTAAAGTTCAAATACTTTCTGTGTATTTTTATAAACAACGTGTTTTTCTTAGGGCGGTTTTTTTAGGATTTCCGGAGTTTTCTAACATGCTCGGGTGTTTCGAGAATTAATAAATATTCAAGGACCATATCGGCTTTTAATGCATTATTTATTGAATTTTTTGGAATGTATTCAACACCTTTCAAAGCCCCATTATCCAAAAGGATTCGGTGAAATTACTCTTTATAAAAAAAATATATAAACAGATTGATAGGAGGGTCAAAATATCGAGCAAAAACTAGAACAACAGAAAAAAGAAAAGAGTAACAAGATATTATAGTTACACGTTCGTTCTTTTATTTGAACTTTTAATCATGCAAAAGTTTGCATTTTTACGTAAGTTATTTAAAAATTTGTCCCTCCGTTTGGAAATGTAAGTAGTTTAGAGCACTTTTCGAGATGCGGGATAGGTGCAAAAAATACGCGGCGCATTTATGGTCGATTATAGCAAAAAACTATTAAACTTTTGACAGAGGTGATGGGAATCATTTTTGCAGCTAATGAACTGCTCTTCATTTTCGTCTAAACACAAATTGCATCAGTGTCATATTTCGGGAAGTGGCGGCCAAAATTTAAAAAAAAAATCTTGCTCTTGAGGGCCATTTTCAGGCCCTTGCGGACATTTTTTTATCTATGATATTTTTAGAGGTTATTGTATACATTAATACCTGCAAATTAAAAAAAAACGTGACGGCCCAACCTGATCTTCAGATTCACACCTTCGTTTACTGTACTATAAGAAAAAAGATCTTTTTCGAAATCCTCACCAAAAAAGGGGTTATCAACTTTAGTTACTTTGTGGTCACTGGACGGACGAACATACTTCCTTTAATTTTTTTTCAGTTTAAAATGATTATAAAATGGCTTAATTTACTACACAGCTTACTTCTATTTAATTTAGATACAGCAATTTTTTAGGTAGCTAATAAGGTAATAAAACTTACGTATTCAAAAGTACTTTACTTTACGAAATTTTGTTGTGTCTTTTTTATCTTTTATAACAGTCCACCAAGGCCTTTATAGAGCCAAAGTACTAAGTACTGTGGGTGCCGGGTTTATAGATGATTAACCCATTCGCTTTTAAAACTTACATTTTTCTCTGGGAAAAATCCCAAAAAAAAATTAACTCTTTTCTGCAATTTCCAAAATGATTTTTTTTTACCAAAGTGTTTCCCTTGACGCCAAAAGTATCTGGTATATATAATTGGTGTGTGGCCTATAATGGGAAAGTCCTAAATATTAAAAATCCCAGAGCCGCACTGTTAACAATGAATGTTTATTTTAAAATACTCCGAAGTAGCGAACCCATTGAAAAATTTAGATTTTCTCTCTTTCCTTAAAGACTAATGGTACTATATCGTTATTACTTTAAATTTTTCACGCATAGCGTAATCCCACTCTACACAATAAAGGAAGATAGAAGGGCGGCCATAGCAAGGAGAGATAAGGGTGAGGATATTTTACAAAATGTGTTAATGTATAATAAAACGAATAAGTAAAAACGGTTTATTCCTAATAAAAAATAAAGTGCAGTTTGTTTTATAAATTCTCTTTAATATATGCCCGAAAAGTTTACCTTACATTCAAAATGCATCCACTAGCCTAAATTAAACTTATGGATTGCATGTTACAGATATTACATGTTGTAATAATATGTGGAAAATCAAATATTTTAATGTTTTATTTTTTATTTAATCTTTTACAAAATTGACAACTTCAATCAATGTTCTTAATTACTAAACTTCCACCAGCAGGTTCTGGCTACCTGTTTATAGCCATATATGACACATGTTAAATAAAAATCATACAAAAAGTTATATTTTTACCTTATGTGTATGATGATTATATCAACACAGATAATTTCTTAAAACGGAACCCGTAAAAATACCTATAAAAAACGGGACAAATCCACAACATCTTGTCGGTCGTCAACAAAAGCTTGCTTATAAGAGTTGGGTCATGAATAAGGCGAACTGTTCTTTTTTTATTGAAATTAAAAATGCTTAAATTTGCAGTACAAATGCGTCACTTTTAAATTAGTGTTGTCCAAATTTTATTTTTAAATTAAAATTTATTTTTTTTTATCTAGAGTGAGATTATCTTAAAATCACTCCACATAATTTCCCGACATTTAGAAAAATACAAATTTAATTCTATCTTTTTAAACATTTTTGATAGAAGGCTCGAAACTTTATTATTTTGTATTTTTGTCCAAGCTCAAAAACCAAAACAGAATCATTACTTTTATAACATTAACTAAATGCACTACCTATTTTAAAGCGAATACGATGCCGTTAAACGCTACCACACTTTTCTTTATTTATGTTTTAAAATTTTTGTTCATTATGTGGGTAATAGTTTTTTTTGTACTAAATAGGGGTAGGGCGCCGTAGAAACAATAATTGCTTTCGTGTCTTTAAAAGATTAACAAATAAAATAATTGTGCATTCTGACGTAAAACGATCTGTAGAATTCAAAAAAGAAAAAATACACAGGGTTTCCATTTAAAGATTAAAAAGGATCTGGGAGGATAAGGTAGGGTCAGCGGCCCCAAAAAGATGTTTTGAAAATAACATGTGTGGCAACATTGGCGAGATACAAACTTACTATTGACACAATTTTAGCCTCTTATCTCGCTGCGTTCTGGAGGTAATTGATCAAATAGACGCTAAAGCGAGTATCTTTCAAACTTTTTTTCGAAAATTATTGTAGCTACACTAATGAAACAAAATCTATTCATTAGACGAAAAATATAAGTCTATATTATATATTTACATACTATTAAAAAAAAATTACAGGATTTTTTTTATAGTTCACATTAAGGTATAATCGCAAGAAAAATATATAATGTAGCTTACTATGCCTAGTATTACCTCTAAAAACTGCATAAATATAAAATGGGTGCAGCACTCTAAAAAAAAAAATTAAAACTTCTTTTGACCGTCCATGGTACTAATATATTTAAATTTATCTTTTAATTAAACTTTTTTATTAATCTGTACAACATTATGCTATGTGTATTATTTAAAAATAAATTAGGTTGTAGTGAAAAATGTAAGTACGATGTTGATTTTTGACATAAAGAGATGATAATTATTTGTGGATCAGCAACGCTTTCAGATAACAAGTCAAAACCTGTCGTTTTCGAACTAGTCGTGTGTGTGCACCGTGTATTGTTTTGTTTACAGTAGCCATTCTACAATTATTGTGGCGGATTCATTTGAAATAAGATAATTTTTATTTTGTTTATATGTAGATAGACTATTGTGTTTTGGTCAGTATTGTACATAAAATATGTCTGGTAAATGTAAAAATTGTAATAAGTAGAAAAGGTATCAAAACTGAAAATGAAGCAAAAATATACAGTGATTGTTTTAAGAAGAATATCTTGGTAAGTTGTATAATATGCAACAAATGTCGTTTAAGTTTCTATAAACAGGCAGCCTCAACCCTCAACTTCAAAGCCTACTGTAAGCGATACCAACAATAACAGTGAAATTCTATGACAATTAAACCTGTAGATGCAAATGATTATGATTTTATGTGTCGCATTGCCAGCTCTGACGAAGATGATTATATTGAAATGCCTTTTTGACGAGTAGTATATATCGACAAATCAGTTCTGCATATTATGTCGAGTGGAAGTAAATCTGCGAATTATATCTCTTGAAACGCGATGTTACGTTTTTGGCAAAAAAACAAGACTTTTATACCAAATGGTACTGCAATGCACATATGATTGGTGATAGAATTTACGAAGATGATTTTTCTCGCTTATGCATTATTTCTAATTCAAGTAAAATTTAAAATTCAGAATGAGTTACTTTTTAAAATTTACTCGCCCAAAAATCTAATCTAACATTGTTCGATCAAATAGAAAATGGATTGTCTGAAAATCAATTTAAACCTCTGACAGGCCTTACTTGGGAAAACATTATCGAGCTTGGATATATGCTACCTTCAATGAGAAATACAAAAACTTGGACAGTGACGCAATCTTTAATTATTTTTTAATTTAAATTGAGGACAGGAAATTCAAATAGGACTTTTGCTGCTGTTTTGGGTTTGCAACATAAACAATACGTATCAGAATTTTTTGACGAGATCGTCAAAGGTTTTAAAACAGATATTATACCAAAATATTTTAGCCGTAGTGCTATTACACGTGAAGATTTTATTTTTAATGCATCCAGTACAGCCAAGAAGTTATTAAATCTGTCTGATAATCAACTTGTTCTAATCTGGGATGGTACGGCATTAAAAAAGTCAACATATTTTTCTGTCTTTCTATTGGCAGAAAAAATTAATCTTTGCAAGCCTTTCACAATCTGCACTACTAACGGTTATATCGTAGACTTTGCAGGCCTTTTTACGGTACTCAAAACGACGCTTCAATACTCAAACTTATTCTACAAGACTCTACTGGTTTACAGACATTACTATCACCAAACGATATTTTTATTGTAGATCGCGGTTTTCTGCGATTCAGTTGATTATTTTCTACAAAGTAAAAGCTATACAAAACATTACTTATGCCAGCTTTTAAAGAAAATAGGACGCAACTAACAACGAAAGAAGCTAACTAATCAAGAAGAGTAACAAAATTGAGATGGGTTGTAGAAGCAGCTCATGGAGCAATAGCCCAAAAATATCGCCCTCTACAAATTCTTTATATAACAAATTTAAAGCGAAGTTGAAAATCATTTGTAAAATTGTTGGATTTCTTTAGAACAAGTATGGTTAAATTCTGAACGAGATAAAATGATAAGGTGCTTAAGTACATGCGTAGCAGAATGAGCATTGTAAATACTTTGAGTAAAGAAGTAATTGAAAAAAAAATGGAAACGTCGGTATTTCAGCAACTTAAATCCTCTAAAAGCTACAAACTAGCTATGTTGTTTACTGGCTCTTACCAACTCTCACAGGCTGTGTCTTATTTAGCGGAGATACTGGACGAAGAAAGCAACCTCACAGTACAGTTTGTTAAAACCACAAACCATATTAAAACTAGAAGTTAGATCAAGACATGTGAACCGTAAAACTTATCATGTTTATATTAAATATAAACCAAACGGAAAACAATTGAAATTATATGCCGATATTGCTGCAATTGTCCTAATGGTCTAAGAACAGTAAGATGTTGCTCTCATATAGCCCCAGTAGTTTACTGTTTGTCTTATGCCCGATATCTTTCCCGTATCTTACGTCCAGCACAAGTTTTGTCTGATATATTTACATCAGAAGAGACTCACACAGTTATCAATGAGGACAGCGATGAAGATTAGTCATATACATTAATAATATAATTTGTAATGCAATAAATATTATTTTTTGTAATTAATGTCTAAATAATCAGCATATTTTTTTTAACCCAAATAATAAATTTAATTTTAAAGCCCTTAACTTATACGTAAAAAATAAATATGTTACCAATTTTTCATAATTCTGGTATAAAGTTTAATCAAAAGATAAATGTGTGTTTTTTAAATACATATACATAGTTAAATTGGTAAGTTTGACGCATGCCACATCAAAAACGCTTAAAATTCTTAGAAATTACGAGAAGGATTTTTTCGCGACACACCGTTCTTAACTACTGGTTGATAGCAGTTCTGCCCCCCACCATTCTAACCGTGCTTAACCTGCCTATCCTCGCAAAAACGTCACGCGTAAACTTACATACCAATTGTTTAATACGCTTTTAAGTTGAAATCCAAATGTAAGCTCTTTGGAGAATTAAGAAATAAATTTAAAAGATATAAACTAAATTTTCAATTCAATAAGATATTAGCTATTTCCAAGTCAACTGTAACAAGTAAATCTTTTCCTCTACAATTTAAGTATAATTAAACTAATTCATCCATTTGAGAATTAATTAATAAATTGAAAAATCTGCAATATAAAAATAGTTGTCAAACAATAACAAAAAAAAACATTACAAGAACCAAAACAATAGAAAAGCCGCAAATCCTCCATTATTTTAATTTGACACTTGACACAACCATTATTAACGCTCCTAACGACTAGTGCCAATAGCGGTGGATACTGGGTACAAAATAATGACGTAGATACTGATGTCATAACACCTTCTCCTACGTTACCGCTTCTCGCCAAAACAAACAGGTATGTTTCAAAATTTAAACCTGGGATCGACACCTGTTATCTCACTCCGAATTTGACTAAATTTGGTATACGAGGGTATTTTGGGGCGCTGATCAAGAATCCGAAAAAAAATTGGCGCAAAGGTTTCGTTTTCAAGATATCCATTATCAAACTTGAAAATCAAACGAAAAATATTCTTAGTTTGTTGACACAGGAGCAAAGAAAATATTTAATCAAATGTTATGGTAATGCAGAGGTTTCATACAGATGCGTTATTGAAAAATTTCATGATTCCCCAATGTACCCGTAACCAAATAGGCTTTCTGCAAGCTAATCAAGAAATTTGGTGAAAATGAATCCTACAATGAAGATGCTGCAGCAACTTTACTCGCACTGCAGTATGTTAAAAAAGCTCCACACTGTCCTTGGAGAAATGAACTACGCAACTGCAGGTGGTACAAAAAAGTACTATTTAAGAAATTTTAAAGCAAAATTAAAAAAACCCCACAAGCCTCACTATAACTACACATTAGAACGGTTGGATTTTTGTTTGTGGGTAGGGAGTAAGATTTTCGGTGGTAAAACGGAAATCCATAAACTAAAAATGTTTTTGGATGAGGCCACGTTTTCAATAACTGGAACTGTGGCATCGCAACATGATTGATATTGGAGTGATGTTAATCTTACGTTCAGTATTCTAACCTGACGCCAATATTTTAAAACCTGTGTTTCTTTAAGAATACTTAAAATTCTTGTTCAATTGTGTTTAATAAATTTTTACTGATCATTTGAAACAACTGCCATTAGATTATTGAAATAACATGTACTTTCAGCAAATAGATGCCCAGACCATTTTGCAAAAGAAGTAAAAGAACGGCTGGATTTAAAATTTCAACAAAAATGGATCATTCGAAATGGTTCATTTTTATGGCCCTCAAGAAAACCTGACCTTACGTTGACAGATATGTATTTGTGGGACGCCTTAAACAGTTAAGTAAGACCAATTCACTGCCAAATGATAAAACAAAGAAATATCCCTTGAAGAAATGCGGAGCAGTTATGATTATTCTAGGGTCCATTTAAATAAATGTGTCCTTTATGACTGAGCAGTATTTGAATAATTATTATTATGCTATCCGATTTTGCTTTATTTTTATGAATAATGCCTTAAAATATAATCATGTATTGGCATGCGTTCATCGTATCTTGTTATTTTTTTTTTAATAAAAATAAATATGTATTCTTTGTTGCGTTGTTAATATTGTAAACTAACAAAAAAAAAAAAATTATTTCTAAGGTACCCAATCAAAGGTGTGATACTGAAAGGTATACAAAATCAAAGGTAAACCTACCAAAATTGTTAGTAAAATGCAAATTTAACGCAAAAAAACTTTTGCAAACCAAACTTAATGAAAATCAAAATCTCAGAAGATGTAATGATTTAAAACTATTTATTTAAATAGCATTTTGCAAAAAAATTTAAAATAAGGGTAATTTATTAGAATTTTTACCTTTTTGCAGACCTTGTCTACAATTTTGTTTTTTTTTGCATTGACAATCGTATTTCTGTAGCAAGGAATTTTTTTTATAAAGAATGACTTTTCCTTAAAATTTTTGGTTTCTCCCCTCGCCGGACATACTGTCATCAATAAAAATTCTTCGTTTTTTTCTGCATTTTTTACCCTATGGAAAACACACTTAGAGCGATTGCTCCAGAATGGTAACGTTTCTAAAAAAAAACCCTTTATAACTTCGAATTAGGTTTAGGAAAAAATAACCTGCCTTAATAAAGTATTTAATATAAGACCAGTGACCAAAAGCGCCAGGTTATGGGTCATACCTGGTTAAATGTAACTTTTGCGTTCCTCTAGGTTAATAAATAATTTTCATAATTAAATAGCCCAAACCTCTACACTACATGAACGTTCTTCGCATTGTTTATGTGACTTAGGCCTGGTACTTTCATTAACGAATAAAATTATTCTTCGGATAATTTCCCATAATAACATGTTGTTGAGACAATTGTAACCATGGAAATTATCGGACAATAAAGTTATCCGTTAATGAAAGTACCGAGACATAGTAATAAAAATTAGAAATGGCCTACTAAATGTTGCAAAAAAATAATTTTAAGCGCCTAATATTCCAAGACCGTTCCTTGTCCCGATCTTCGATCTGTAAGTGTGTTAGTTACCAAACCACAAACTCTTTAAATCTTATAATAGTCCCATTATTACTTTATATTTTCCCAACATTCTAATTCAAGACCGTCTTCTCAATAGGGTATCTTATAGTACGAGTGTTTAAAGTTACAGAAAGCAGTGGCGTAGCCACGGGGGGGGATATGGGGGATATATCCCTCCCCATGAATAATGAACATTATCCTTTTAAAAGACGAAAACAATACTCGTCGTTTTGTTTAAGTTTTATAGCTTAATTAAATATAATTATAAAGAATAATAATGAAAGAACATAGTATATTTTGAGCGGGGGAGGGGTTAAAAATTGTTCTTTTTGAAAATATTTTTACGTAGAACTAAATAGGGTAAATCCAATTTGAAAAAAAAGCGTTAAAGTCTTACATTTTTTTAACGGAGGTACGAAGTCAATTTGATTCGCACATCCAGAGCTTCGTTTCAAATTTACTCAGTCAACTGGGTAATTTTCCTTTTAATTTTAGGTATTCCGCCGTGCCAGCGATCCGGGTTGGATTCCCACGACGCGACGGAGAGACATATTATTATACGTCCGTGGTGGCACTACCGCGTTGTCTTAAAGGTGCTGTGAAATGCAATATTTGCATGTTTCAGTGCTTGGACAGCATTGACGAAACTGGGGAAACAGATGGGTTAAACATCGGAAAACCCGGCACTCACGGTACTCTGGTACTTAGGAGCATATATGTATATGTATATGTCTAGCATATATTATATATGTATATGAAAAATCCTTCGTGGGCTGTTATAAAGATAAAAAAAGGACACCAGTTACACAAATACCATATTGAATCAATCCATTCCCATGAAAATTTAAAAAGAATCGGAGAAGGGAAGGGTAAAGACTTCCTTAATTTAATAGATTCTGGACAAAAAATAAAAGCAATAGAAAACTGACAAAAAATTAAACCTATAATTGAAGGTATTATCCTTTGTGGAAAACAAGATATTGCATTAAGGGGACACAGGGATCATGAAAAATTTACACAGACCATGAAAGTGAAATTATTCCTTTCAACTTCCGTGAAATATTATAATATTCCATACAGAGCAAAAGTTGATGCGGACTTAAAAAATACTCTCAAAACATCCAGCAAACGAGTAGCATACCTTAGTCCACAGGTACTTTATTTTTAATTTCTAATATAAATTTATGGTTTTAGAAAACTGCAAGTAATGTTGGAACTTCGGAAATCAAAATAAAAAGAATTATAAAAAGTCAATAGAGCATAGAGCAAATCCAAATATTTCCGTGGACTCGGAGAATCCAGTTAGAGATTATTTTAAAATAACGGCATATTTACCGTATATGGACTTTTTTATTAATAAATTAACAGAAAGATTTACTAATCACAAAAGGATTTTAAAGGGATTTCTTTGCTTATTTTCAGAAGGAAAATTTAACAATAATCCACTTTCATTTGATAAACTCTTATCTCATTTTCTACCAGAAGTTTCTAAAAGCTGCGTTTTTGCTGAGCTGAGACTATGGTTTGAGAGGTTAAACAGACTTCCACAAAATATAGAACGTCGGGCCTTAAATCTACTGAACATAGTTAGTAAAGATGCATATCCAAATATTTACAAACTGTTGAAAATTTTTTTGGCACCCTTCCAGTATCTACAGCAACTCCCTGAACGGTCATTTTCAACATTAACAAGGGAGTTAAAACTTATCTAAGAAATATAACTTCTTAAGTTCACAATATACGTCAAAAATGTTTTATAACAATGTTACTTCATGTTTTATTATTTTAGAACCGGCTCAATGGTTTAGCAATGCTGAGCATATACAGGGATATTTTACTGGATATTGATGAAGTATTTAATGAGCTTGCAAGAAAACCACGACGATTAGATTTTGTTGTGTAAAATTTGTCCTTGTTACAAAACATTTTTTTAATACATGTTTTGTGGGTTATACGAGTTTGATGTTTTGATATCCCCCCCTATGGACTAACTCTGGCTACGCCACTGACGGAAAGTGATGTTTGCATTGAAGAAGTTGTGTTACTAATAAATACAACAATAAAACCAATGAAGAACACAATGTCAATACAAGAAGTAATTTGGACATGATAAAATTCATACAAACTTTTTATTCTTGTAAGAAAACAGTAGCTTTTTTAACTGTATAATTGTGTTTCTACGCTAACCCCTTGTACGATAGTTTTTAAAAGTAGTGAAATAACCAACTGTTTATTACCTTACACAGGTTTCACTACACATCTACCTTTTTAGGTTACTATATGTACTTACAAGGAAATTTTAATATTAAAAAGTGCAAACTTTTAGAAGCTGTATATGTCCTTTCAACAAAAAAATAATAATATTGACATCTAGTGGTCGCAAGAAAGTAATAAAAGTTAAAATCTAAAACAGAAAATATTAACTTTGGTCCTGCACACTTTATTTTTTTAAATATCGAAAGAGGCCGTCAAATATTATATTTAGCCTTGAAGAAGACAATATTCCAACAAATATATTATTTTTTTTTTGTAAAACTGTAATGTAGCGATTTTTAGAAATAGGAGTACTTCCTATGTATTTATCCATATATTTTTTAAATAAACTATTTCACATGTGCACCTTAGTTTTTACTATGAATTCACAGTCTCACTAAGGAATGGTCAATATATTGTTTTTTCACATGACTTAAATTCTTTTGCGGATCCACGCTGGGGGATAAAGGGGATATTCCCCCTCCCCCGGTATTCTTTTATAAAATTAAATTTTAGAAAAAATGAACTTTTTAAGCTTTATTAAGAGCTTCCATATGTCAATTTAAATTTATCGGAGGTTTATTTTGTCTTGGTGACATATTAACTATTACCTACTCTACTTTTGAGCAAAATCTGGGAAAAAACTCTTGTGAATCTTTTTGACATATTAAAAAAAAAGAAGAAATTAAGTAGAAAATTATTTTAATGATATTTATAAGCAAGCTGAAGCAATGGCTCAAAAATTGAAATTTGAAATCAAAAAGCCTAAAATATGCAGACGTTAAATTAATAGAAGTAACTATAAAGTATTATCAACTAAACATTAACAAAGTATTAATTTATATTCCTTTACTGGACAACATTATACAAGACCTCAGTCTAAGATTTTTACCCCACGTTTTTGATGTTTTAAAATTACCTCTTCACTTTCCTGAAGGTATAATCAGTACAGATCGCGAGACTTTAACAAGTGCTCTTCATCAAATTGTTCAAAAGTTCAAGACAATCATTGATGGGAATGAAGATTTAATTAAAATTAAATTACTTTGCGTTTAATCAAAACATGGCTTAGTTTAACAATTCCTGAAGATAGCAAAAATTACAATAAATATTCTCGAAAAGTGGAAATCACATAGGGAAAAGTTGCCCAAAACGGAATAGCTAATGTTATCCACAAACTCATTAATTATGCTACTGGTATCTGGCTTTTTTTGCCGGTAACTTTTCCATTGACTCCCTTCTATGTCTAACTATGGTGTTTCCTCAATAACTTACTGATAACATAAAAAAATTAATATTTAAAAAAAAATGTTAACTATCCCGTTTTGCCCACTTGGTCGGGTAAAATGGGATATGAATTAAAAATATAGTGTTTAAACTAGATATATTTATGGAACTTGAAAACAGAACCAATTATGCGTGTTTTATATTAATAATAAAGTTAATGAATATTTTAATCCCAACAAAAATCGCATCGTTCTCCATTCCGGCGCAAGCTTCGTGAGCCCAATGTCGGCAGTCCTGGCACATAACCCAACCGTCTTCAGTCTTCCATTTAGAGTATAGCTCTGTACAATAAATGCAACTTTTGTTAACAACTAACCAAAGAAAAGAAGGAAAGGAGGCAGTAGTTTAGAAGAAAAAGAAGAGGAGATTCTTCTTCTAAACTACTGTCTCCTTTCTTTCTTTTTTTTCTTTTCTTTGGTTAGTGACACATTTATTATTTTTGTTTTTTCCTTTCTTATTCCCTTCTTTCTGATATTCTTCCAAGTTTAGTTTGGGCTTCTTAATGGGCTTTTTCTCTATAGATTTTTCGAGTTCTTCTTTGTAAGGTGTTGAAGCCGTTTTTCCTTTTCTTTTATCTTTAGCGTTAATTTTTCTTTCTGCGTGAGGAAGTGGAACTATTTGCTCAGATCTTACTTGAAATTTCGTGATAGTATACGAACAGGGAGGGGACGCATTGTGACCTTTTCTTGGGTACTCTCATTGTACCCGTCTTATCGACGTTGTAAATCCTTTCGGATGGTATTTTATATTTTTCAAGTACGTCAGAAAGCAACGAAAAAAATTTTGGACTGCAGGTCTTTATTTCTCTTTATTAAATTGATGAGCTAGGCCATTGCGTTTAGCTAACTGAAAAGCTAAACTTCGGAGGTCACTCAAAGTAGTCGTGATTCCATATAAAAAATATGTTGCACCAACTCTTCCTCTTGCTCTTCAGAGAAAACTGGTTTGTGGTGCTCTAATCCTTTTTTGCTAAATTCTCTCGCGCAAGACTCCCTTTTTTAATTTTTTCTACTCCTGCTTCAATTGTTGTTCGCGGTACCCCAAATTGTTTTGAAGCCTTAAGATAACCCATTCTTCCTTCGAGAACCTCTTCTATGGCTTGTTGCAAACGATTAGTTGTTCGTTTATATTTTCCCATAGTGAGTCTAAAAGAAAACGAAAAACTTTTAAAATTAATAAAATTGCCCCATACATATAGCGTTGGACAAAACGGGATAGTATCCCGTTTTACCCAACTTCTAGATATCCTATTTTACCCGACCGCACATGTTCAAAGATTTTTCTAAAATTTCACGACAAAAAAATTGTGTGATATTAACTTATATCTCAAAATATAGCTAAATATCTACAGAATCATAAAAACCACTTACCGTTATTAAATGTTCTTGTTTAATCCAAAAAATTCTCAACGAATCACTGACAAATCGCAATAGCCTAACCTTACTTTTTCAAACAGTCATTTGTCACTCACCAAAGAAACAAAATTAATGAGAATCCCCACTTGCTAAATTTATCCTAAGTTGTTTCTAACGGTTGAACACCGCCGTTCGTCAGATGGCGCTGCTTGTTTTGAAATAAAAGCTGGTATCCTGTTTTATCCGACTATCCTGTTTTGGGCAACCTTCCCCTACTCATTTTTTAAATTCATTTTTATTTTTTTATTTGGTAATCGTCATATTATATTACTTTATTTAATTTTATTTTAAATTCTCATGTTTTTTAGGAAAAATACAAAATTATAATGCAAATAATAATGTACTTATGTTTATTGCAAAAGTGCAATTACCAATTAGATGTCCAATTAAGACATTGAGAAAGGCCAAACAAGCCGAAACGTTTGTAAATAAATTCAAAAGGAAATGAAAACTCTTTTTATTTCGTAAAAAAAAAATCAAGAACCACTATGCCTCTTATGTGTCTGTAGATGTGTGCATGTAAAAACTTTTTTTTAAATCTGCTTAAATTAGTAGAAAATTCTAATGAATGACCAATGATCTTGTATAAGGGTCAAAATATATTGGCTTCGATTAAGAATTAATTATTAATAGCTAGTTCATAAATGAACCATCCAAGTACACATACAATGTTTAGTTTAGAGAATAAAATCCATTAATTTATTATTAGTATTACCTTAATGAGCAACAAGATATGCTATTTATTTTCAATTAATTGGCTGTTAACGATATAACTTTAGAAATGTCCAAAGCTTTGTCAATATTAGTTATTATAAAAATGCACAGTATTTGCACTGAACGAAAAAAATAATCATTTAATTATATGTCAATACGGCTTCATAGCTTAAGCACCGAAGTATTTTGTTATTTAAATACGCTTAAAATCCAATCAATTAACTGATGTATTGACTTTTAAAGAAGAAGTTAAAAGCTGTTTCAGCGCAGTCCACGTGTTTACGTACGTGTCCAAGAGGCCAGATTTATTAATTGTTTGCTCTTTTGCTTGTAATTCTGTGTGTTTATGAACAGGAAAAAGGTTATATTTGGTAGTTAGATTCTTTTAGAAAAAGTTAGTTTGCTATTGAAAATTAATAATATTAGGCATGCCCTTTTTGTATCCTATTTACATAAGAATAATTTAACAAAACCTTCCGGCTTTTACAAAATTATTGACAAATATTAAACTAATATGAGTTTTCACAACATAATATATTAAAAAAGGCACATTTTAGAAACAGTATATCAACGAAATTTTGTTTAAATTGGCCAGTTTAAAAGCATACCATATAAAGCTTGCCTCATAAGGAAAGCCTTAAAAACCTGTAGATATATCACATTTTAATAAACTGTTTAGAATTATTTTTATAGAGTTTGCACTATGCTCCAAAACATATTTATTCACATAAGATTATTTACATTTAATTAAAATTGTTTGAGTTTTTGTGACATATGCAAGTGCATTAGTTACATCTACATGTAGATTTACTTACGCAGGGCTTATATGCTATAGACTATCACTTTGTATAAGTAAAAGGAACCAATCAGTTAAAACTGGTTTTTGGGTGCCTAAATATGAAAAAGCTACAAATTGCTACTACATTTAGACTTGAGATTTTAAAAACGGGGTGATTTTATTAACATTTTAAAAACTCTGAATAATTTTGGAATCTATGCATTTTTAGCAAAAATATGTAGATAATCTCATTTCCTATCGAAGTGGTTTCTTCAAAAGTTAAACAATATATTTAAAAAAATGCAAAAAAAAAGTCGAAATTTTTATCTTGATTCTAGTTTTTTGTCCACAACGCAACGTTTTTCCATAGCCAGATAGGTAGAGGCGTTGCTACATAAAAAGAAAACTTTTCGTTAGGCGTTGACGGAGATATAATTTTGTAAAATTTACAACTTTTTATCGATTTCGGTAATTGTTTCAAAGCGCGATCCACCTATTTTTGACCATAAAAAAATTTAAAATCAACGTATCTTTCTTTTTTTCTAAATATTCTATTTTTCGGCGGATTCGTGATACTGGCCATTAAAATAGTCCGAATTAAATGTTTTACCTAGTTTTTACAATATTAATGTTAACGAAAATTTTGTCTTGAGCAAAATTCGTCAATAAAATGCTACGTGTAAAGACAAATAATCAAAAAACCCCAGTATACCAAATTTGATCAAAATCGGAGAGGAGGCAACTTTCGGGACAATTACCTTAATGTCTTTATACCTTTTATTGGTTCAGAGTAGGGTTCATGATTTCTCGAACTTATCAATTTCTCGGGTCTCGAGAATTCTCGAGGCTAATTTCTCGGGTCTTCTCGGGTTGTCGAGAAATTTACATTTACTAAAGCATTTATAGCTTTATCAGACAGCCGGTTCCTTGTTTTATTAACTACATCTCCTGAAATTGAAAACACTGTTTCATTTTCAGTTGAAGTAAGCTTAACTGAAAGCAATGCTTTGTACATCGATTCCAGATTTGGTGACCTCTTTCCAGTGAGTTCAAAAAGTAAGAACTCTTTCTTTATTATAGATCTTGACAGGGCCACTGCACTTGTCTTCTCATTTGTCGAAACGCCTTTAATTGCTTTTTCAAATTGAGTTTCGAAACTTTCGCGTTCAGATTCTTCTTCCGTCTCATTTTCGGTCATTTCTGTTAAAGTTGTTGTGGTGCCAGGATATATACCATTACATTCTCTTTTAGTGTATCCGATTAAAAATGTCTGTTATTATCAATAAAGTAGTTACTTTTATTGTGGATAAAATTGTCGCGGCTGTTCAAGTATTTTAGCAGCGATATTAAAGACGTATTACGGCGCTCCGATATTTTCGACTTAAGAGAATCTACTAATTGACGGGCCAAAGGATCATTGATACTTTCCATTTTTTTTTAGCAGCACGTCTATTATTGCTTCTGCAGTTAATAAATTGGCATCTTCCCTACTCAACGCCTCTACTGCAAGTTTCGTTGGTGTTAATATCATCTGCAGTTTTTGTAGCACGGTAATGTTATCTTTATTCCATTTTTATGAGCTATGTAAATCTATCAATTTTCTGATGATTTTTTAATTTTAAGAAGCAGCCAATCATCGTCAGCAAATTCCATCTAGTTCTGACGTCGATCAATGGCTACTACGTGTTTCTGCAGTGCTATTGTTTTAGATATATATATTTATATATATATATATATATTAATATAATATATATATATATAATATATATATATATATATATTATAATTATATCTATATTATGACGTCGAGTAACAATATATATATATATATATATATATATATATATATATATATATATATATATATATATATATATATATTTTTTTTTGGTTTTTCACATTTTTTTTTAATACTATTGGACATGAAAACAGAACAATATCTGTTATATTATTTATATCTTCATTTATATTTGCCAGATCGCTTGCATTTTTGCAGTTTACTTATGCACAAAAAAATGTTTTAAAATTTACATAACAGTTACTTAGTACCAGCAACCACAGTTTGCTTGACGATCCTTTGAACAGTTACAAGCTATCTGGCTGGCTACTAAAAATAGGCATTTTTCGTATCTTTAACTCCCTTTTTTGCTGTGCTTGTATGTAAACCCAGAACTAACCAAATCTATATTTTAATATTTAAATAACGTAATGCTTTTTTTTGTCAAAATAAATATACTCTTAGCAATACTTATTTCAAATTTTTTTACGTCAGATTTCTATTATGTAAAGCAATAGCTGTACTTCTCTATCCCTAGAAAAAAAATATGGACAAAAAATTATAATATGCAATTTTTTATTTTTTAATTGATTTTTTGATTTTTTTCTGCAATAACCTTTTCTTTAACCTTAAAAGGTGCAACGAAATTTCCTTCTTTACAAAAAAAAACCGGTAATTGTCTAGAAAGTTGCGGCAACGCCGATTTTAACCAATTTTGGTTTACGGGGGTTTTTGGGACGTTGATTACGAATCTGAATCTGAATATTTTTAGTCGGAAACGTTTCGTTTTTAAATCATCAAACCTAAAAACTAGGCTTATCCCAAGGGTAATAAACTTAACAAGGAGTGCTCGATCCCATTTAAGCCCATATACAGCAATTTAAATGTCAATTCGATATTTGTGACGTAATCCGTTTGCCTGTTTGTTTTATTTACAAGTGGTATAAAGTCTTAATTTTTTAAAATGTTATACATTAGGTACAGTTCTAATAGTAAGTTCATATCCAAAATAGTTTTTAAAAGTTGAATATTTATCAAACATTAATAAAATAAATCTACTTTCTGGGCAAAATGGGCAAACGGATGACGTGCTAACATAACCTATATCTGCGGACAAATAGTAACAATCGAGCACTCCTTGTTAAGTTTACCACCCTTGGGCTTATCCCATTTTCACTATATTTCCCCTTCTTTTTTGTACACGATTTATGATTTTTACACTAAAGTGGCACACAATATTTTAAAAACACCTTTTAAAACCTTGTTTTTTTAGTATATATTTTACTCCTTTCATCCATTACGAAGTTTTAATTTCAAAGGCCGCGGTCATATTGAAAGTAAAGGTTTGCAATTAAATGAAAAAAGGTGTTAAATAGATATAAAAACAAGTTTGGAAAAGGTATTTATAAAATATTGTGTACCAATTTAGTGAAGAAATCAAGAATTATGTGCAAAAAGAAAAAGAAATGGTGTAAATAAAGTTAGTTTGATTTTCAAGTTTTATGACGGATATCTCGGGAACGACACGTTTTCGACTAAAAATGTTTTCAGATTAGTGATCAGCGCCCCGAAAAACCCACGTATACTAAATTGGTCAAAATCGGCGTTGCTGCAACTTTATAGATAATTACCAAAGAGCTTTCCACACGTTTTGCTAACATTGCACAAATTTCTAAAAAATTTAGATTTTTTAAAATGATGACAAAACCTCGTTCTCTAAGGTTATTAGCACATTTAAATTTATTTATATTTAGGCACTCAAAAACTGTAATCTATCATAAAACTCCTCTTACGAATTATTTTCTTATATCCTGAATATGAGTAATTTAAAAAAAAATATTTTTTAGATAATCAAGAAATTTTTTTCTTGTTTTTACGTGAGCATTACTAAATCAAAAATGTATTGACTAAATGGTAAAAAATCTAGGTACGTATCGCCCTAAAATGTTAATCTTTAATTTTAAATTCATAGTACCTAATTCTTGCGTATAATTAACCTATGAGTTAAATAAAATTATAAGAAAACCTTTTGTAATTCTAGAGACTGTAAAGGATTAATATCAGTTTAATTTTAGTCCATCATCCTCAAAGTCAGCTGAAAGGTCAAAAATTGGTATTATTATTTTAAAATATAATACTATTCGAAAACTTAATTAAACCAGGTTACCGTTTACATAACATCGTAGGTAGGTATGTACTCTTAGTCCAGAAAACGAAGCTGAAAAAAGTGCAAAATCTGGCAATTTTTTCAAAATGCATAAATTTGCATGCAAATTTAGGATTTAGCTTAACTTACCCTCCTCTTTAACATCTATAGGTATCATGCCCATGGGAGCTTTTTATTTTTTAGATGTGAAAACTACCCTTTATTGCTTAAACCCATAAAACTATACATTAAAGCTTAAGTAAAATTTAACTCAAATAAGTAGAAAAAGTTTCGTTTCTTTGTAACATTATTTAAAATATTTCAGGCTCTATTATAATTAAAAAAAAAATTGCTTCAAAACTTTCATATTTAAGGTTAATTCACACAAAATTAGCCTCATATAAATTGAAAAATTAATATTTTATTTTTTAAAACATTATTTAATATATTTTAACCCTTGAAAATCAACCCTTATTATGATATAATTAAAAAAAATTGTTTACCCCAGAAAAATTAACATATTGGCACAGAGTTGTAATTAAAAAATGTGAGTGATTAAAAATATTACTAATTTAATTTTGTAATTTTAAAATCCTCAAAAATCCATCCCTTACAGTATTACAATTTAAAACATAGTACAAAAGCTCGCATCTTTTAAAAAAATGCATTGAATCAAAAAATTGTTTTTTTAAGCATAACTTCTTTAGTTTTTGTGAAAAAAAATTCTTTAAAAAGCCATTTTTTTGTTTTTTTTTCAAGATCTTTAAGGTCCTGTATATTAAAACTGTTTACTTTTTTGAAGGGGTTAGTTTAAAGTGCTGAAACAAGGTAGTGCTCGTCTATACACACGCGTTTTAAACGTTTATATCTCGCTTAATTTTCGTCATACAGTAAATTAAAAAAAGCAAAATGTAAATTAAAGAAGCAAATTGTAATTCAAAAAGCTACAATTTGATACCCTAGTACTTTTTACGTATCTCCCTTAGGTTTCGAGTTATTTTCAAAAAAGTCATTTTTTATTAAAATTCTACAATTAAAATTTCACTTTCAGCTCCATTTTTCCTCAAAAAAACCCACCCCTTACAATCTTACAATGCAAAAAATAGTACAAAACCGCGGATTTAAAAAAAATGCATCGAATCGCTTTTACAATGCTCAAAAAAAAAATAGTTTTTTTAGCATAACTCCTCTAGTTTTTGTGATAAATAGTTATTTAAAAAATCCAATTTGTTGGTATTTTCAAGAGCCATAAGGCCCTATATATTAAAACTATTTAAAACCATTACTTTTTTTACGGGTGACTTTAAAGGGCTAAAATAAGGTAGTGCTCGTCTATACACATAGGTTTTAAGCGTGTATACCTCACTTAATTTCTGCCATGCAGTAAACTAAAAAAAGCAAAATATTTTATACATTTATTAATTTTTACGTATATCCCTTAGTTTTCGAGTAATTTTCAAGAAAAGGTCATTTTTTATTAACATTTTGAAACTTGATTTTCACTTGCAGCTCCATTTTTTCAAAATTAAGCAATTTAAAGCGGTTAAAATTTTAGAATGCATTTATGATACATAGATAAAGAGAATGGAAAAAGGGGGGTACGACTCATTTTAATTGGGGTGGTAATTATGGGGTTGATTTTCAAGATTTTTGCACTCAAAAAATTTTGAAATTTATTATTAGTTAGAAAGTTATTATTAGTTTTCCTCGAAAAATACGTAGATTTTGCGTTATTTGCCTTTGGAACTCTGAAATTTTGTGTTTGATGAATAACAGCTAACCTTTAACAAACCACAACTTGGGTTGTAGTGGTCCCACAGCAATAACAAAAAAAAAACATTTTATTCGTTTTTTTAAACTAAAATCTTGTTATTTACAGTTTTTTTGGTCAAATGCATACATATCGAGTTATTTACAAAAAAAAAACGATTAAAAACGTTGATTTTATCGACGAAAAACGCCGACTTTCGATCGCGAATAACTCGAAAAGTATGCATTTTACAAAAAAAATGCATAAAATATTTTTGCTTAGAAATTATTTTTCTATCGATTTCTGCAGTTCTCAAAATATTTTTAAAAAATTTCACCCCCGAGATGGTTTGGCAACCACCCCGAGGTAAAGGCGCCCTTAGGCATGATATAGATTTTGATCCTTGGACTATTCCCTACCTACTGTCAACATTTTAAGTCATTCTAGGTATGCATTTTGAAAAAATTGCCAGGCAAAATGGTTTGATTCCTGGACTAAGTGCACAAATCATAAAGTTACAATTTCACTGACAAAAAAATTGTAATTAATAATATTGTGAACTAGGCTATCGAATTGTAAAGATCGGTAAGGGTGACTAAATTTAAATGGTCTACTCGAACTGGCGGCAAATGTCTGAATCCGCCACTGAGTTTATCAGAGCTTATAAAGCAAAAAAATAAATACATTTTTTTTTTAAATATAAATCATTTTACAAAATAGTTGTAATTATATTAAACTTTATAGGGTGTATTACACTGATTTTACCATAACATTTTAAAGGATTATTTCAATTTACAAAAAGCTGTTATTGAATAATACCCAATCGACTTGAGTTAATAATCTATTAAAACGACGAAGATCCACTGAAACAGAACAAACTGCAAAAACCTCAAGAATAAATGAGGTTTAGATATCATCGTGGCGTTACAAACATTTTACCAAATTATAATCACAAAATGCCTCTATCAAAAAGTCGAAATTCCTTTGTCGGGATACAGTGGTTGCCACGCAACTAACTTCTAACATTAGGGTGAGGGGCGGAGCATAAAACTTTCAGTCCAATCAAACCTAAGTGTTGGCGCGCAATGCTCGAGAGTGTGTAATGTATCGTCTAATGTCCCTGTAATGTCTCATATTATTAGGATAATACATTTCAAATCGTTTAGTCGATCTGCCACCGAGCTTCTGTTAACTTGCGGATATTTGATAAATTGATAACATTTTTACCTGTGACGGACTTAATAATTTTCCTGTTTAAAGTTATAATTTAATCTGTTCATTAATTTGTTTAAAAAAGACTTAAATGTGATGTTATTTTTTGTTTATTAAAATGGCACAATACATTGAAGGAGGAAGACATTTAACTATGCATCATCCAGATTATCAAAATAAACCGATTAATATGGACACAAAAATTCAAGAAACAAAGGGTTCTTTTTGCATAGATGCCCTTTTATCTCGAAATGATGAACGTCCGACAAGCCCCGAAATGTCACGAAGTACTTCACCAACTTCTACAAGAAGTCGAAGCCCTCCAATTTCACCAGGAAGCGAAGACTTTTCTACCACAACTTTTGTGCCAAGACCTGGATTGTTAAATCAAACTAGTTACCTAAATAGTAACGCATTATACGCATATCAAGGACCTCCGCAGGGATCGGCATTCCATTCTTTGGATGGAAGCATGATGCAAAAAGTTCACATTCCAGTTAATCCACATAATCAGTTCCATCAAATTCAAATGGAGTGGTTGGCAAGGACAGGAATGTTTTATCCCAGACTGCAAGATTTAACAGGTAAGTAATATCTATTTTGGGTTAAATTGGGGGTGGAAATTAATGTTATCACTTATTAGCCCAATCAAATAGTACATTGTAGTAAGCATGAAATAGGCTATTTAGTTTTATTGTTTTAATTGGTCAATTAGGGTGCTAATAACAGTAATCTGTGGTTTCCCACCAAAATTTTTGATGGGAGAACTTTTGACAACCCAAAAACCACAAATTTTTTGAACTTTTTTCAGTTTATCGATTTTTTATTCCAAAGTTTTTTTTAAAGAGCATTAAATTTACGACAATTTTTTATTTACTAAAGTCTCGCTTAACTCTAACAGCAAGAAAGCTACAGCCGGTTAAAAATTGTCTATTGCCAACATTGCAAAAAATCGCCAAATCCTCCTATTAACTTCTTTATATTTCTTTACAACCTGTCCAAAGTATTATAAGAAACATAAAATTGATTAGGGTTAAAAATGGTTGACTAAACAAAGCCAATAAAGTTTGTATTTATGGAAGAAGATGAAGACTTACAATTAGTTCGAAATGGTGAACATTATTATCAACACATCAATAAACGCATTAAAACTTTATAAGATTATCTGTAAAGGTAATTCTGTAAAAATTCCATACTAAATGCTATTTACCATAGTTAATGGAAGTGTTTTAAATATAGTGTTTCAAATATATTGGTTTGTCAAGTTTACATTGTTAAATACGTTTTTTTGAGTGCCTGCTGCACATAATGTGCATCATATTGATTAGAAATTAAAAGTTGGCAAATCAAAAGCGAAGAAAATAAAAACAACAAAAAAATGATCCAAAGTGAATTTTAATCTAGAATGGGTCTAATAATTGATAAACCTTAGCCCACAAATGATGGAAATACTGCTAGGCGTTTTTCTCCATAACCCACAAATAAGTGCAGAAATCATAGGAGTAAATTGTGAATTAATTAAAAATGTGTGTTTAATTTTAAAAATCATAGCATCTGGCTATAAAATTAATACAAATGAATTTAAATTTTCATACAGTACACAACACAGTAAAGTTTATAAGGTATTAGTTCACGGGGGTGATATAATCAAATTTTTTGACTTATCAGTTGGTTAGCTTTCGGAAGATTCTTTGGAAGCAAGACATAAAGAATGTCGAAAAATTCGATTAAATAATGCCCGTAAGTGCTTTAGAATACCTGCGAATACTGATATAATTAAAACGCCTTTGATAACATCCGATCCCCATTTAGCTAGCCTCAGGAAATTTAAATCTAAGGAAAACTCTACCAAATTCAATTTTCAGTTAGAAAAGTATGTGTTTATTAAAAATCTTGTGGAATATTCTATTTTTTAGATTTTTCGTAACTTAAATTTAATTGAAGAATCAAGTAGTTATGATTCAGAATAATTAGCCTAAAATTTTATTCGTGATTCATTTTTAATTATTTATTTTGTTTTGCAAGCTATTGCTAATTTAAAAAATTTGTTTTTATATTAAGTAGTTTTTTATTAAAATTTATTTATATTAATATGTTTTATTTTTCAGTTTTAAAAAATTAAGTAAGTTCTGTTGTATTTCGGCCACACTGTATACAAAAAATTATCATGCCAAAAACCACAACCAAAATAAAAAATCCACGGATCCAAGCGTTTTTTCGAGAAAAAAACACCCAAATTTTGAATGAAATTAATAGGTTGTTTTAGGGACACACTGTATACCCCAGTCGTGGCACCAAAACTTTAAAACCCCCTTAGAAAGTATAAGCGACGGACTGTAAATAACGATTTATTTTTGTTTTTAAATTGCATTTAGTGTAATTTTGAATGCTGGTTTGCTTTCGGGAAAATGGCAATTAAAAATTTCCAAACGAACGCACAATATGGAGTTATATGAGAAAACAAATGAAAATCATAAAAATTTTATATGTGCAATTTAACTTTTTTGGTATAATCTATCTGCTAAGGTCATAAGAATACTACTTCAGGCCTTACCGGAAGTGATCCAATAATCAACTTTTCTAAAAATTCTACATTAGATTTAAATTAGATATATCTTTCTAAATATTTTGGTTTCTGATGACTTTTATGCAAACCTTGTATTTTTTTAGACATGGACTCTTTTGTTTTCCCATGTTCTCGAAAACCAATATAGATAGGTTTATGACATAAAACAGGTTTTCTATTAAGAATGACTTGCTTGTGGTTTTCGCATATTAAAAGATATACAGAGCGTTCCGGTTAAAATATCAAAATACACGCCAGTTCCGATTAAACCGGAAGTAACAGCAAAATATTATTATGTCTAAAATGGGCATTAATGACACTATATATCTTTCTAAAATTTGAAAGTGATAAGTTTTTGTTCAAGTGTGAGTTTTGATTTTGTTCCTACTCAATATAAAGCGATATAACAGATTTTCATGGATTTTGCTTTAGTAGGTGAATCATTTATTTATAAAATATATTTTTTAAAAGTGTAAAAATCTAATTAGTCCTACAAGGCACATAATATTAAATAAGATATTTTAACTATTTCGATTATAGTTTTAAACTTTTATGTTTTCAAAGAAATTTAACTAAATAAAATAATTAAAAAAAAAAAACATGTACCGCAATTAAATTATATTATATAATTTTTGGAATATTTAAATATATCTGGTATAATAAGTTATCGGCAATATTTTCTGTAAAAATAAAAAATTAATAAAAAAGAACAGGGCCGGATTTAACTTTTTGCCGCCCATAGACTAATATATTATTTCTGCCCTAATATGTCAATATTTTTTGAATATCAGGACGAAAAATTTAGCATTAAAAGAATGTAAACTTTACTGGTAATTGTTATAAAAATTTAATAAACAAATTTAGCAAAAGTAAATTATACTGAAAATTGAATAACATTTCTTTAAAACCAACAAATTGCATAATATTAAAACAAACTAATATAAAAACAAACTAAATTAAAATGGTAAAACAAATAAATATTTTCTTAACTGTGTATTATTTAATTATAGGCAAAACCCTATATTATCTTTTTTTTTTGAACCTCTTTTCTGAAAATCTTAAATTATAACATTAAAATTTAGGTTTACATTTTTTAAAACTTAATCGTAAATTTGCCGCCCATAATATTTGCCGCCCTAGGCTTCAGATTACTTACACTTTGCATAAATCCACCCCTCGAATTTAACAGGATAATCTTCGTTAAACATTTTCAAGTTTCGAACATATCCAGATATAGATACTCGCTCCTAGAGATACCCCGTGATCATGAGCTCCTTGACAGTGTAGACACATGAAACATGCTTTATTATACAAAGACTCGGCGCGTTATTTAAAAAGTAGGCTTTTTCTAAATAATGCATTTAATGTGAAAAAAGCAAATCATGGGTCTTTTCTAATATGTCTCAGCATTTTTACGCCTAATATCTAATTGGGGAAAATAAAAAGCCGCTTTGCTAACCAGAACTAATCATGACCGACTAGAACTTCGGGCTTTTAAATTTTTCTGAATTATCCCTGCATAGTAGTTATTAACAAAATTTTTGTACTTTTTGATATGGTAGAAGTTATAAAATTTTTTAAAAGTGTAATTATATATTCCCCGTTTTTTTTTCTAATATGTTGTTAACATTGTATTTATAACTTCTACAAATAATTTAGACAAATTCAAAAGCTGCAAGTTCTAGACGGTCATGATTAGTTCTGGTTAACAAAGCGGCTTTTTATTTTTCCCAATTTTATTTTTGAGACGTGAAAATGCGGGGACGCATTAAAAAATACCTTAAATTATTATAATAAAGCGTTTCATGTGTCAACACTGTCAGGAAGCTCATGATCACGGGGTATCTCTAGACGCGAGTGATATAGATATAAATCATTATTTAAATTTTAATTTTCAGCTTATTTTGTTAAGCATTCCCTGTTAAGCCGAACTTCACAGTTAAGTTATTAAGAACCAAGACAAACAAGCGCATTTATTTTTTACATCTAAAAATGTTAACCTACTAAGTCCGTTTTAAATAAGAAAACGTTCAGTTTTGTTCTCTTTTATCCTGATTTTCTTTACCTAAAAAATGCAGTAAATATACAAGCTAAAAAAAATTTCAAACTTGCCATTGGGATCTCCGTAAACTGGTAACAGCATCAGCGAATAATAATCTGTGACAAATTATAACTTATTTGGTGTTTGAACATTTAACAAATTCCGAAAATTTTTAGAAGTTCCCTTTAAAAAATCTAAATTTTGCGTTTTACCTCTGTTTTTTTCCAGTCATTTTTTTAGTGTACAGGGGCGGATTTAATTGTAATTGTAGGGTTTTTTAGTCATTATTAGAGATAGAGACTTGAAGTCTACGCGAAGTGTCGCTAATTTTTTATGAAACGAACGGTGACACTATAAGATTTTTTTTTTGCTCTCCGTTTTCGGCATAAAGGGCGAAATTCATGTTTTACCATTTTTGGACGCCTTCGTATTTCAGTTATCTTGTTACTTACAACAAAAGTAACAACTTTTATATGTAGGCATTATTACATAGAATCCAGGGGTTGATGGTTGGATTTTTTCATATTTTATATTTTTTGAAGAGGAGAAACATTCCGTATGTTTTTAAATCAATAAATTATGTTGAGTGGAAGCTTTTTAAAAATAAATAATACCTAATCGTTTTTTTACATTTTTAGTTCATAAATCGAACTTTTAAAATCTTAACCAATATTTTGCGTAGTAAGCCGTGTTCATATAATCTTAACTAAAATATTATTTATTAAAAAAAAAACTGGTTCTGCATTCTTATAAATTTATTTGTTTTATTTGTTGTTACATGATGGACGCAGCTCTCGATTGCGTTTATAAATAAAATGCTTTCTCTATCTATGCTGTCAGCTCATTGTTTTTTACGCTTTCTAAAAAACATTAATTTCCTTAACTTCTTGTTAAGACTTGTCATAATTTTTTGAACGGGATTCAAATGTTACAAGCTTTGTTTTAATTCTAAGAAATATAACTTGTTGTGGTTGCCTTCTTTCAGGGTACTTAGCCTAATATTATAGCACAATAAACCATCAAGTAAATGAAAAAATTAAAAACATTGCATTGCATCATATAAAGCATTTATATATCATACATTTCTCTATTTGTAAAATTAGCATTTAGTGCCATATTTTTATATAAAATTGATAAATGAATAATAAACCATTAAAACTGAATAATAAAGAAAGTTAATAACTTTAAATAATTATGTTAAAACTCAAATGTTGCGGTAAAATTTAAAAAAATATAAATAAATGACGGCTGTCTTTATTCTTTTGTTTATAAAGTCTTGATATCACGGCCAACTATGCGAAATTCAAATTTAAAATTATAATCATCAATTTAAGGTTCAAAAATACGAAATTACGATTAAGTAAAATACGTTGTTAAAAAGCTCCTATTCAACATGATTTAATGATTTAAAAACATACAGGATGCTCCATAAGAAAAACACATTTTGAAAAATATTAAACTTGGCAAAAATCTTACCACACCAATGGATTCAACGTAAAAATGCCTACGAAGATCAGTTTTCACTTTTGTTGTAAGTTACAAGATAATTGAAATACGAGGGGCGTCCGAAAATGGAAAAAATTTTACCCTGTATGTCCAAAAACGAAAAAAGCCATGAAAAATATTTTAGTATCATTTTTTGTTTTATCAAAAAGTAGCGACACTGCGAAAACCGCAGGTTTCTATCCTTAACAATGTCCTGTCAACAACGAAATTCGGACATCCTGTACATAAAAACTAATAATAATTTCTTATAACTTTTGAAATCATCAGAGAATTATGCTGTTGTTGTTGCATCACTTATGTATTTTTAATACAAACCTGGATTTACCATTGCATTTATTGAAAGCTTTTCTACAAAGATATTTGAATACCGCTTAATCCTTGGGTATTAAATAAAATTATTTTCTGAAATAAAAGAACAAAACATAATTTTATCTTTCTTGTACTTAAGTGTAACTCATAGATCTTTTCAGAGCTTCAACAACTTAAAAAAAAATACAAAAATAATCTATTTCTGTGTCAAAAAAACTGATGTTTGGGATAAACTAATAAACTAGTAGTTTTTATTTACCAGTTTTAATAAGGTCAAGAAAAGTAAAAATTAAATACAAATAATATCTCTTTTTCACGGATATCGCTGAAAGTAACAGAAATTTTTAAAAAATAATAATAAAAACGAAATTTATAAGCTCTAAATTATCTTACTTTGACAACTTATTTGTATATTTGATTGTTTAAAATATCCCAATGATAAGTTTTAAATTCATTTAACCCTGTATAAAGTAAATTTAAAATTTTGGAAGGGATCCAAAAATGTCATCAAAACCTATTTTTTTTTGTGAAAAAATGGGGAAAAGAAGTATTTAATAATATCATCCTTTTTCGAAATATGTTACACAAATGGCAAAGTGAGTTAAATGTGCATAAAAAAATATTACAATTTTATTATTACGACATTATTAACATTAAAACAATTTTATCCGGTATTTTAAATAAGCAGAAATATCGGAAAGTAAAAAATAAAAATATATTAGTTGTGAATTGGGTTGTGTGCATAAACAAAGAAAGGCAAATTATATTATTACCCTATTTTTCATGTATTGTTATTTTTTATTATTTTTAATATTTTATTTACGATTACACTATTACAATTTTATTATTACAGCATTATTAACATTAAAACAATTTTATCGGATATTTTAAATAAGCAGAAATGCCAGAAAGTAAATAATGAAAATATTTTAGTTATGAATTAGGTTGTGGGCAAGAAAATGCAACGTAGAGACATAACCAATGAAATATATTAAAGAATGAAAATTTTAATTTGGACTCAAATTAAAGTATCTGAAGAAACTCAAATACAGTTTAGAATAGTATAGACTTATACATAGTTCTGAGCATGGCAAATGTTGCACAATATGTTATTCTTGTCATTAGTTTTATCAGCATCAGTTGTGCACGGGTAATGGTCATTAAAACGAACTTTTCATGTAACTTGACTTTTAATTACTTTACTTGTGTTAAAACAGAGTACTTAAAATTCAATTTTTGCAAATGATTGACATTTATGATAAAACAAAAATGTTAAGAAACATATCTCAACTTTAAAATTAATTTGTTTGCGTCACACTATTTCAGTAAAATATCTTGAGCCTTAAAACGGATTGGAAATCTTAAATTAAGGATATTGGAAAATTCTATCATGTAAACTAATCCGATCATGAATTATTTTCTCTATTGTTACTAAAAGCTCAAACAATTTATATTTCAAAGAGTATCCTGGAGATACTTCCAAAAGTTTATTTAATCAGAATAAAAAAATAAAGTTTTAAACTGCCGAGGACTTGTCTTCAGATACGATGACCAATACCAGTAACAATTGTACTCTTGTGCGTTAGACCAAAGATAATACTACTACGAATAGATGGTTCATTTAAATGGGGCGTTTTGAATCAGTTCGAAGATATTAATGCTTCCGTAAATGCGAATAAAATTAAGTCGGTAACCCCTGCCCCAGCGAAACAAACCGTGCGACATTGCCAATGTCTGTCGCTTGTACCTTATTCGGAACACGAAGTAGCGAAAGCGGGGGCTAAACGGATTATGTTTTTTCTAGTCGCGTTTCATCACGCCAATAGTAAAGGCCTGCCGGCAACACTGTTTAACTTTCGTTCAAGGATAGCGCGAAAATCTCTCGATGGACATCGGCTCGCGTTAGCCAAAGTCCATTAGGGGTATCAAAAATATAGCATTGAATGGTTCACCTTATCCGTAGTAGTATTCTCTTTGGTTAGACGAAGCCTTTTGTGTTTTTGGTTGGATGATCAAGATGGCAGGCATGTTTGGCTAGAAACCCTTTAGAATAGTTTATATAGATAACAAAAATCAAAATCTGCTTTCTCTTAGAAAGGTCCAGAACATTTGTTAAATATAACAAATGTGAAAAAAAAAAACGAAATAAGCATTCTATTTTACTTTAAACCAGTAAAACTCAGTAAGTATTGGTCGTAGGGAAAATGGTAAAAAAATAGTTTTATAACTTAATTTTCTACAAGATAGGATTAGTTAGAAATCGCAAAAGGCATTATGCTCGTTGCAAAAGAGCGATGAGCAAAAAAAAATGATAAGACCATAGTTTTTTGCTTGATTTTTTGAACCCTTTAGATTTTTGTGAGGACCTATATATTTGGCAAAAAAACAATTATGTTATAATGAAATATTGCGCTAAATTTCGTTCAATTTATTTTAATAGTTTTTGCACAATAATTTTCAAATCAACTTTGTTTGAGAAAATTGACAATTTTTCCAGTTGCCAGAGTCCAGAGTATGGAACACATGGAACATTTAATTTTCAAGGTTTGTAGAGAATTTCTCTTTGCTCCAAAAAGCTTGCATTTTTTTTGAAATTTTTGGACGCTACGGCAGATATACTAGAGATCTTAAGCTTTAAAGCGTTTTTTTAAAGTAAAATTCGGATTATTTGGGCGTCCTGAGCAATTGTTTAGGGTTGAATATCTCCGCGAATATTTAATAAAAATGTTACTTAAAATCAAAGTACTCATATCAACGATTTTTTTTCATACAACGAAATTGTCAATTGGTCAATTAGTTATTAAGATACAAACAGTTAAATGGGACCTCTTCGTTCCAGGTCCCAGGGTATAACGAGCTGACCCTGTTCAGCCCTATTCACCCCTATGAATTTGCAGATCGTCTGCAACAAAAAAGGAGAAAACCCAACAAAAAACCCAAAAATTCAAAAATATTAATCTACGTTTCGTTGTCGGCCACCGTTGTCGAGATGAAACTAAAAGAAAAAATTAAACTTAATTTTAAGAATTTTTTGCTCTAAAAACTTAGGAAATTCTGATAGTTTTTATGACGTTTTGTTTTGACATTAGGTTATTTGACTGGTATATGTATGGTACTGAAAAAGCAAAAAAAAGTGGTATGGGGTGTTAATTGATATTAAGTTTACCTGAATTTACTTCAGCATCAAGCATAGGTAACCATGTATTATTTTAATTAACAGATATTGATGCTACACATTAACACACCATACCACCTTTTTTTATTTTTTTAAATACTATACATATACCAGTCAAATAACCTAATGTCATTTATGACAAAACGTCATAAAAGCTATCAGAAGTTTTTAGATCAATTTTTTTTCTAATTTAGTTTAATTTTTTGTTTTAGCTTTATATTGACAACGGTGCCGACTTGCCACCGAAACGTATATTGATATTTTTGATTTTTTGGTTTTTTGGTGGGTTTTCTTCTTTTTTGTTGCAGGCGATCTGCAAGTTCATAGGGGTCAATAAGGCTGAATAGGTCCGCTCGTTATACCCCGGGACCTGAACCGAAAAGGTCCCATTTTTTAAAAAATACAAAGGCGGGTATCCCAAAGAAAACATAACACATGAATCCGCCACAAAACTATAAACATATTTACAAACAGTTAAAGTTCACAGGCATTTACAGCAGATTTATACCCAATAGCAAACATTATCTTTTTGGTTTATATGGAATAATTGTCTTAATTTCATTTATATTTTATCAATTAAATATGTGTTTTAACAAAAACTGTTTAAACAATTATTGTCAGCATCAATTAACTATAATTTTAAACAATTAGTGATTGTACCCAAATGAACCGATTTTTATTAAAAAAACATTTTAAAGGTATCTCTGGTACATGTAAAAAAATCAAATGTCTAAGTTCCACATTTTGGGCTTTACACAATTTAATCTCGAATCTTCACTATCTTCTCTTTTAGTTCTTATTTTATTTCTTCTTGGCTTTTAATGTTTTTTTTTATTTTCTCGATCTTTAGTCGCGTTTCTGCTTTATCCTTTCTTATTTCACGCTTTATTTCTTTTTGATCTTCATTCCTTCTTGATCTCTCTTTTTTTCTTGATATTTATCTTTGAAATTTTCTTTTCCGAAATCTTGACTGGCATTCATTTATTTTATTTTTTTTTATTTATACATTCTCAACTGGCCTTCATATCTTTTCTTAAATTTTCTTTTACAAATTTTATACTTTAACTTTGTTTTTGTGCCAATTGCTTTATTAATGCAATAATTTTTTGAATTACTCCTATCTGCTATTTTGTCTCAGCAGGCATTCTTCGTAACTACTTCGACTTCTTCAAATTTTCTAAAACACCACACACAATTTTCCCCCTTTTGTTAAAAAATTAAGTAAATGTCAAGTAACCTACCTATGGTAACTGATAATCTGTTTGTCAATATATTCAAACCAAAAGTATAGCATTTAAATATTAACCAACTGTGCAAAGAGTTCTGTTGCGTTTTATACAAATATGGAAAAGGATAATAGAGGCTAGAATTAACTAGAATTTTTGTAAGACAGGATGAAACAAAAATCTAAAATTGACGACTTTAAAGCCTCTAGATCGTCGTAATATAAAAAACCAAGGTAATTTATTCGGTAATTGTCTCGAAAGTTGCCTCCACTCCGATTTTGACTAATTTTGGCAAGTTTTTGTTTTTGAAATATTCATTATCAAAGTTGAAAATCAAACCAACCTCATTTTTATTATATTCCCCCCTCTTTTTGCACAAAATTTATCATTTTTGCTAAATTGCTTTTTTTCCATTACATTGCAAAGTTTTAATGTCAAAGGCCGCGGCCATATTTGCTGATAAAATCCCTAGTGTATACATGGTTGCGGCGTTTGAAAGTGGAAGTTTGCAATTAAATGAAATAAAAGGTGTAAAATAAATATAAAAACAATTTTTTAAAAGGTCTTTATAAAATATTGTATGCCAATTTAGAGTATAAATCAAGAATTCTGTTCAAAAAGAAAGATGAATGGTGTAAATAAGGTTGGTTTGATTTTTAACTTTAATGATACATATCTCTAAAACGAAACGTTCCAAAAAAAATTGTTTTCAGATTCGTGATCAGCGCTCCAAAAACCCCCGTATACAAAATTTTGTCAAAATCGGAGTGGAGCCTTTCGAGACAAAATAATAAACTAAATTAAATAATCCTACTTTTCGACAATTATGGAAATTGAAAACAAATATGTATAGTCCGTAATAATATTACATGTACAGGGTCCGGCAAAATGAACAACCCATTTTAAATTGCTTATAAAAATTTATTAACTTTAAAAACAAAACAAAGGAACATGTATTCTTAAACAAGAAAGATGGGAGTTTATTATGCTTTGAATATGGTGTGCCGCAAATGACCGCCACCCTCTTCAATACATTCTTCTAACTGGTTCATAAATTTTCTCATTACATTTTGAAGAACTTGCCTAGAAATAGCGTGGATTTCATTGGCAATATTTGTTTTTATTTCTTGAACAGTTGCGATCTTGTATGGGTGAAAATTCATTTTTTTAACATTCTTCGTGTACTTCGCTCAGATAAATTTAAACAGTAGCATGTTTTTTTTGGGACTAGCGATAATTGCATTTCTAACTCTGCTTCGTTCAGTGCATTGCAGGCAGATCTTGGCCGCCCACTTGACTTCTTGTCTAAAACGGATCCTCCTGTCCTCCATTTACGAATCCAAACTGTAATGGTCTTCCGCTGCGGACACTGTCGGTCATTAAATTGACGTCGAAAACACCTTTGAACGGCTATAATGAAATTATATTCAATAAATTTTTCGACACAAAAAATGCGATGTTCTGTTAACAAGCGGCATTTTGACAACTGTCAACAATTTTAATAAACTCTCCAAAGCCTACTTTTCCAAATAAAAATATCGCCATAGTGAATACTCGATACATTTTTTTTATATTAAAGAAACAAAATAGGTAATACATTTTGCCGGACCCAGTATTTTATTTATTTTTGCAAATAATTTTAAATATAAGTAATATAATTATTTTTCATATTTACCATAAGGCAAGGTAAAATATATTAACCTCTAATTTGGTCTAAAATTCCTATCAGCCAGCATTGCACATATCATTTTCATTAATTACATTATTGATTAGAGACAAAAAAAAATGGTACTCTATTAAGGAAATCAGTTTGTTTTTTAAAAAAAGCAAATAATTTAACTTCTAACATAAATAAAAATGTTATAAATGTACAGGGTATTTATAAAAGTTTAAAACAAATTAAAAATTTGTTGTTAAGATATTAGAAAAAAGTTTTTCAGTAAACAGTTGTATATATCGAATAACCTAAAAAAATGTATTGACACCTAAATATAACAAGTTATATGACAAGCTATTTGCTAAATTTTAAAGAAAAAATTAGGCGTTCACAAAATTGTGATCGTTATGTTAACTACCAATGAGCTGTTCGGTTAACTGCAGAAAGCATCGATTTGGCATAAGCGTGGCATCATAAACGGACATTCTAAGGTTCTGCCTAGCGATGAATGATATTACTTTACTCACAAAATAAAATCCACCAAAACCCGGGAAAATGGTTACCACAGATACTATTTTGTCGTAAAGCGTGGCTGCCAAGTATCTTTCCGTTTCATTTACTTGATAGTATATTATGATTAAATGTTGCTTAATTTATTCCTAAAATTACATCAAATTAAGCTACTATTGTATTTTAAACTGTAAATAACATTTGTTATATTTATTACTATAAAGTACTACACAGAAAAGTAATGAAGTCAAAATACTGTTTTGTTTTTGGACAGCTACTAATAAGGGCGCGACAACGTGACAACAGTGCATTTTTCGTAAAGGCGTACCTACTTTGGCCACCTTCGGCTTCGCTCGACAGATGACACGTTCAATATGGCGTTTTTATAAATGTTTCTTGTTGTTTTTTGGGTTATTTTTGTGACAATTGTTTAAATTTTGGTTTTGTGTAAGTACTTTTAATAAATTAAAATGGCAAGGCAGTGCCAAGTGTGAAAAGTGACGGATATGATTCCTGGATTATCATTTCACAAGTAAGCACAAACTATGCTTGTACCATTCTATCGCCTATAATAAACAAAAACCATGTTGGGCGCAGCTCTCGATTGCGTTGATGAATGAAATGCTTTCTCTTTATATTATGTCAGCTCATTGTTATCTACATCCTGTTTTCATACAATTAAATTTTATCTTTTTCTCACTAGAAATAATTTTGGCAATAATTATTTTAAATAAAAACAAATAATTTTTTTATTTGATAATAAAACTTAGATCAAAAATTTAAAATTACCGTAGACGCGATGCCCTACTTGTGCAAGGTATTTAATAAAATAATTTTTGGGGACAAAAAAGAAAAAATAGAATAAATGAATAAAGTATGTCGCAGAAAACAAATTTAAATATTTATATCTTTTTGAAAAATTAGTAAATAAGCCCAAAACTAGTTATAAGCGGTTATCTCGTATAAGTTTTTTTCCTTTATTTAACTCCTACCAGAAGAGTATCTTGGTAACAAAAACTGGGAGGCACAACTGTGTAACACTTTAATAACACATTATAGGTAAAACCTTCTCTCAATAACAAAATGAATTCCCATTTGTTTTAATATTTTGACCAAGTCATTAGTTTCGCCACTGGTATATAAATGGGGGGGGGGGAAGTTGCTGACTATTTCTCCCAATGAGCTAACATCATAGATAGAGAAAGCATTTCATTCATAAACACAATAGGAAGCTGCGCCCAACATGGTTTTGTTTGTAAGTTAAAAGTATATACACAAAACTGAAATGGATACAATTGTCACATAAATTACGCAAACAACAAAAACATTTAAACTAAAAGGCCATTTTGAATGTGTCATCTGTTAAGAGTAGCTAAAGGTGGCGGAAGTACGTTTCTACGAAAAATCCGCTGTAGTTAGGTTGTCGCGCCTTTATTAGTAGCTGTCCAAAAAGAAAATAGTATTTTGACATCATTACTTTTCTGTGTAATACTTTATAGTAATTAATATAACAAATATTATTCACAGTTTAAAATAGAATAGTAAAGCTTATTTTGATGTAATTTTAGGAATAAATTAAGTAAAATTTATTCATAATATACTATCAAGTAAATGAAACAGAAAGATACTTGGCAGCCACGCTTTACGACAAAATAGTATCTGTAGTAACCATTTTCTCGGGTTTTGGTGGATTTTATCGTTTCAAGTACAGAGGTTCATTCATCGCTAGTCAGATCCTTAGAATTTGCGTTTATGATGCCACGCTTATGCCAAATCGATGCTTTCTCCAGTTAAACTAACAGCTCATTGATTTCTCCAAATATTTAAGTTCGGTGTAGGTAAAGTCCCTCCCACCACACTTAAAGCATCCACAATACGTTAGTACTTAAGCCTTTAGCTTTTGTAGAGTGTCCCAAGATAAAAAAATAAAAGAGCCCTCTTTAAATTTTTTTCATGATTTTGGAAATGTTTATTTTTATTATTAAGGGTACTTAAATGGATTAAGAAATCAAAACGAAAATTACGAAAGCTTACATTATAATAATTGGTGTTACAATTAAGTTAATTGAGTAAAATTAATATTACCTACCTATAAAAGATGCTAACAGGATACGAATAAAAACTTTTATGTAATGCTTTTTCGTTTTCTTACATTATAGTAAGATTTCTATTCTGTCCTTATCATTACATAATAATCTGACTTTTATAAAATATTCTGTATGAAAAAAATAATTTTTGTGCAGGTTAATAAAAGATTTCTATGGATAACTTAAAGTAATGCAGACTGAGTTAACATATTTAAAATATTTGCCTTAGTTAAAAAATAAAGCTACGGGGTGTTAAAACAAACATTCTATAATTAATTTATTATTGTTATATTTTTTGGGATACTATTACTAAAATGGGTAACAAGGTAAAGTGGGGAAGGTTAATTTGTTAATACCTATAACTTCTAACGCAATTGCGGTACATTATACAGGGTGATTCGTGAGGAAATCTCAATACCTTAGCTACGTAGTCAGGGTCCAAAAATAAACATAAAAGCCTATACAAATATGGGTCCGCAAGGCCTTTGTTTTCAAAATACAGGGTGTTAACATTTTTACTTAATTTTTCTATTATTAAAATAAAATTTCTGATAATGAAAATATTGGAGTAAAAATTGGTATCTGGGGATTTTTTGGTATGACGAATTTGAATCTAATCTTAGTACGACTCTTACTTGTAGAGGAAGCCACCTACACGTCTTTTTACTATTTTAAACAAACACAACTTTTTGGTACGGCCCTGTATTAGATTTTTAAGTAAATTAAATAATTGTTTTGTCATTATTACGTCAAAAAGGTATACTTGTTACAAGTTGATATGAGCAACCGTTTTCGAGATATTTGGATTTTAAAAAAATACTACGCATCTGATTTTATTATAGCAAGATTTAAAAAAAAAATCAATAATGTATAATTAAATAATATTTATTTTAATTTTTAATAAAATTATTGTTTTTAAGTTATGTTCGGCAAAACATAAGCTAGGTTTTATAATTTTTAAAAATTCCACCATTTACTTCTAAACACATGTCAGCTCTGTGGTAAACACCCTGTATCTCGGAAACTAAGGCCTTGCGCACCCATATTTGTATAGACTTATGTTTATTTTTGGACCCTGACTACGTACCTGAAGTATTGACATTTCCTCAGGAATCACCCTGTATAGAAAATTATATTTTTTTTATCTCCTCTACATTAAAAATCTTTACTTAGTAAATATTGCTAAAAGTTATCCTTTATCAGCTATTTGCTATTTTATTAATTGATGCAAATCCTTACTCAGAATTAGGCATTTCGAAATGCTGTAGTTGTGGTTCCAATAAATTTTATAATAGGAAAAATTCTGGACTGCCGACTTTTTATGCTGTAGCCATTTTTTCGTAATTTATTTTTTGGATTAAGGTTCAGTAGGTCTTAAGTTTTAGGCCATGTAGTAAGGTAACAAATAAAAAATAAATAAATTCTAATTAAATCGGAAACCAAACCTTTTCTAAGCTTTAAAACTTCGAAAAAAGTATATGTTAAAAGGAAAGTACATCTTTGGTAGATTTTTGATTGCAACCGACAATTATTCTTACTTTTTTATTTCCCAATTTAAATCGCAAATTTCTTATAAAAATTAAATAAATTCTGTTGTTACTAAAAATGAATACAATTTTATTTTTATTGAAACGTATAGAAAAATATGGGACCTTTTAAAAATGAACCATTAACTAAGGTATCCATTTCGGCTCTATTCTAGTCATTTTCCTAAGTACTATTTAGTGTTCTACGAGAAAAAATACACGAAATGGCTGTTTATTATTTTCTTTTAATATACGAAAAGCCCTCCTTATTCTCTCTTGGGATAATGTTGTACTATAAATTTTAGCTTAATGTTTCAAAGTGCATACAATTGGCGTCACAAATATTGTTATAAAGTTAACTAAAAGGGTTTATTTTTTAAAACTTATTTTAGATTGAAGTAAGATTTTTTAGTTTACATTTATTTAATGTACAGGGTGTCCAATTTTCGTTGTCATTACGCAAACCTGGGCTACTTTTTCGAGAGACGAAAGATGCCAAAATCAGAATTTTCCTAGCTCTCTTTGTTCTTGAGCTACAGGGTGAAATTGAAAATTTACACTTTTAGAGAATACCTTGGATCTCAGCTCCCTGATTACCTATTGAAACGGTAAAAAACACTCTTATAGAAATTTTTAAGTAAAATTCAGCGGCGGGCTCTATTTTTTTAGAGCTACTGTTTTGAGATACGACCAGAAATTATGATTTTTTTTAAATGGGACACCATTTATTTTATTGTGTCTTTGGATTGCCCCATTTTTTGCCATTATAATGATATATAATTGCCACTTTTGTATCTTGGGATGTCAAAAACCTCACAAATATAAACATTTGATGTGTTATTTTTTAGTTGGCCGTGATTTGCATATTAGAATTCGAAAAAATATTTCATATGTTCTATTTTGATGATTTTAATTTAAAACAATAAACAAACATAGCAATCTTAATATTTTAACATAACAAAAAAAATTAAAAGTCCGCATATTATAATATTCAAAATTTACAAATCCCTCATTTGCAGCCATTCTTTAAATTTAAAACTGGAAAGAATACCCTCAGTCTGATAGCGATGTTGACAACTGTAAATTTTGCAATTTAATTTCTTTTGTTTCCATGGCTTTCGAGCATTATTTTTTTTTATCTTTATGACAGCTCACGAAGGATTATTATATAATATGTATATTATATCCTACGGAGCCAATATACATATATAAACCTAAGTACCAAAGTACCGTGAGTGCCGGGTTTTCCGGTGTTTAACCCATTTCTTCCCAGTTGTTCCGTCAACGTTGTCCAAGCATGCAAATGTTGCATTTCACAGCACCTTTTAGACAACGCGGTAGTGCCACCACGGACGTTATTTTTAAATAATTACTACCTAAAAATGGCTTACTAGCATTAGACTATCATTTATAACAAATTTTCAGAAAAGATTGTGAAATATTGTATTTAATTTGATTTTAGTATCTAGGTTTCCGTATATTCTTTTTTCTACCATGAAAATAGCATAAATAACATGTTTTAGAAATTTAGTTAAAGAAATCACGGCCAACTAAAAAAAATACACATCAAATTTTCATATTTGTAAGGTTTTTAACATCTCAAGAAATAAAAGTGTCAATTATTACATATTATTATAATGGCAAAAAATGGGGCAATCTAATGACATAATGAAATACAGGGTGTCCCATTTAAAAATCATAATTTCTAGTCGTATCTCAAAAACAGTAGCTCTAAAAAAAGTCGAGCCCGCCGCTAAATTATACGTAAAAAGTTCTATAAAGGTGTTTTTTTACCTTTTCAACAAGTAATCAGGAAGCTGAGATACGAGGTATTCTCTAAAAGTGTGAATTTTCAATTTCACCCTGTAACTTAAAAACAAAGACGGCTAGGAAAATTCTCTTTCGGTTCTTGAAAAAGTAGCCCAGGTTTGCGTTAACGGCAATCTTGTATCTCCCTTAACAACTCCACAATGACAACAAAAATTAGACACCCTGTACTGTCTGTAAATTTTATGAAAGAAAAAAAATGGTTACAAGAAACACAATTTATTTACTGAACATATTTTTCGTTTACTTTGTAATTATTTTAAAGTTTGTAAACATTTTAATTGACATACAAAACCTTTTAACACTGTACTTCGCATAGCTACGACAGTTAAAATTCTGCTGTGTCTTTTCTCCTCGTTGTTTTCCACCATTTTAAAAGCATTACACTTCTCCCTCGCAGAATTAAAGGTATCCCGGCAACATTTTCCCATTCCGCCCTTCCTCAGCCATTCCCGGTTTTGCAATTAGCTAACTTGATTTGGGAGATCCCTTTTCGAGGATCTGTTCACAATGTGTTGTCAATGTTTTGTTCCTCTGCCTTCATTCCTTTAGCTCGCATTTAACTAGATTAGTTCGAATAAATTTTGTTCTTTGTTTTAAATGAGCTCCACAGGATTTGAATTAGAAATTACACAATAAGAAATTAAATTATTAAAGCTACAAACAGTATAATTATTCTTTTCAAATTTTAATATCATTATACAGGGTGATTCAAAAATCATTTGCCATCCCTAAATGGGATATGTGTTGTTTAAAAATAAGAGAAAAATATTTTATAAACATACCTCAACACAGTCCCATTTATAGGATACAGGACAGAAAAAATTTCCATTTGTTTGAAAATAGGGTTTTTCGATTCGATAAATGAAAACATTGACCGAAATACCCCATCTGATGCTAAACTTTTGTTAATATTATTGACAAATAGCGATGGTTCGAGAACGTTTAATAGTTTTTTACTATTTTTTCGTCGTTATTGTTAATAATAATTTGGTACCTAATAGTTATTTTTGCTTAGTTCTACATAAAAAGATTAAGCATAATTTTAAACGAAAACATGTTTAGATCAAAAATGTATGTTTAATGAGAAGACTGACATTTAGAATTATTGATTGCAATTGCGGAAATTTTGCTTTAATTCGGACATCCGCATCCGCTTATGCATCTGCAACAAATCTATGCGGATGCGAATATCGCAGAAATTGATCTACAAGAAAGAAATTAGGTGGGGAATTCGAGTGGCGCATGCCGTTTACACGTGATCATTGACCACTAGAAGGGAAGATTCCGTTCGGTGACAAGTTCCGACTCCGACGCTTTTGTTATTGTGTATCATTTGTTTACGGTAAATCAATCAATACATGATTAGTTCCCCTTAACTACTGTTGTAAATCTAAATATTTTCACTAGTTATTCCATTAGAAGTCAAAGTATTTCCGGAAATTTTTCGGAGCTTACGAATATTTTGGAAATTATTCTGAGCCGAAGGCGAGGGATAATTTTCTCAAAATATTTGTGAGCGAGAAGGAATTTCCTGGCATAATTTTATTTCGAATGGTATTTGGTAAGAAAATTTCACACCAATAATTATTGATGTTTGTAATAAAAAAAAATATTGATAGGGATGCAATGACAAAAGGTTCCCTCTAAGGTAAAATTGACATAGAAACACCAGTTTCGGATGTAATATATCTTATATTACTTTCGAATATTGAGTTTACTTTACTAAAACTGGTAGAAAATTTTATTTCAGCGATAAGTCTACCAAGGCTCTAGGTCTACTTTATAACTTTTAACCTTTAATGATGGTTCAAACTTTTTATTACCAATTTTAGTTACATAGAAGCATCAGTTTCGGATGTAATATATTTTATATTACTTTCGAATATTGAGTTTACTTTACTATAACTGGTAAAAAAAATGTATTTCAGCAATAAGTCTACCATAGATCTATGCCCTATAAAACCTAGGCATTAAGAATGGTTCAAACTTTTGTTTTACCAATTTTAGTTACATAGAAACACCGGATTCGTTTGTACTTAATATATTTTATATTATTTTCCAATATTAAGTTTACTCTACTAAAGCTGGTAGAATTTTTTGTTCTCTAAATATTAGCTGTATTATTTAAAACACAGGCATTTATTTAATAGTTATCAATTGGATTATTCGCCTTTGAAAAAGGGAGAAGTAGAAAAAGAATTCAAGGTACATTTAGAAATTGTTGCGAAATCGTTTGTTTCTAAAAAGTAAATAAATTATAATATACTTATTGTTTAACTTTCTTTATTTCCATTTTTTTTTTAAATAATATAATATAAATAAGTTTAACAAAATACGTTTTATAAAGTTGTGTATTGTCAATTGTCACTTTTTCTTATGTCAAAAAATTTCCACTATAATACCCTCCAGGGTACCCCAGGAAGAGAAAATTTCCGAAAAAATACATAGGTTACCATGGCAACGTTAAGAAATGCTTGTATTTCATTGGTCGAAAATTGTTGGTGTGAAATTTTCAGTGGAAATATTTCCATGGAATTGAAAATTTTGGAAATTTCCGAACTTGTCTCGGAAATATTGGAAATTTTCGAAATATCGAAATAAAAATGCATTTTAAACCACCAAAACAAAGATTTCTATATATTTCTTATACTTTTGTGCAGCACAAATTTCTCTCTAGAAAAATAATTTCCGAAAAAATACGTATATTATTACGATTACGAATAATAAAATCTCGATCCCGGTTATTACCCGACTATTGCTTGTCGGTTATTGCTTGCTTTAAAAGAAGTTTCATTGCACTCCCATGAAGACGGCGCTGAATACAATATTCAAGGTGTAGATGATATCGATGAAGATATACCTCTTGATCAACTTGCACAACTTGTGTCTCGTAGTCGTGTTTAATTACTTTTTTAGAAGTTTCGCTGTTTTTTTTTTTTGTATTTTTATTACTTGAATTTTTATTTTTATTAATGTATTTTGCGTTTTAACTTCTGAGTGACAATTCCACTTATATATAAATAGCCCCATTTGAAATATCAATAATCGAAATTTGCTATAGGGAAATAGTTACTGGCCAAAAAAATCGGTAAGTTTACAGTTCTATCAATTGTGTCATCCAATGTTATTTTGCTTTTAACTCTGTTTTATTCGCGCAATTCTCTTACCAAATTCCATTTGTACTTAGATTTTGGCCAGATAGTTTTTGCCTGGTTTTTAATACTTCGGAAATTTAACTCGTTACTTGAAATCTAACCATTTATGGTATTACCTTTGATAAACTTTCATTAAATGTTTAATTTTTAAATTTTGATGTTTTTATTTTTATAATTCCAATATTTTTTTATCATTCAAAGTTTCCTGATATATTTCCCGAAATATTTTCAAATATATATTTCCGGAAATTTTTCATCACTACGCTCAAAGTATGAACTCTATGAACATTTGGGTTCTTAAGTGTTCCAAGCGAACAATTTATCAGTAGCGCGGGTTTAATTTACGAATCTCTGCGTAACAGACTTGACTCCCAGAAGAAGTCCAAATATTGCTTTTTATTAAATATAATACTCCCATTTTTAACTTCCACACTAAGTATTTAGATAGGTTATAAAATTATTTAAAAAATACTATTCTTGCTATTTTACTTCTGCATCAATATAGTTTCTTGCAAAAAAAATCAAGATCCTTATACACATCGGCATCCACGGATGTGGGCGTTTAAAAATTCGCATCTGCATTTGAGGATGTAAAAAAATCTGCATCCGGAACATCCCTGATTTCAACTTAGGTACTGGAGCTGGAGCTTATGTTTAATATTAAAATTTTCTCAAAGAAAGAAATATTTTTAAAATTAGGAAACAACGTGCGCTCAGTAGTGTGTTCTTTCTGTGAAATAAACTTCTAAAGATCTTGTTTAATTTTAAATTACTTAAAACCACTCTGATGAATACGGCCACCTGGAGGTGTCAACCACATTTGTAAATTCATTTAAGTGCAGTGAAAAATGAACACATTAATCTAATTTACTTGTAAACTGCAAAAACAATTTTATTGCTTACTTTTTCTACTCTTCTCATCAATTTAATAACAAAAAGTTGCATAGATTTAATAGCAGACACTATCTCGTCTTGTTTCTTAAGTTGGAAATAACAAATCTGCAGCCCCTGAAAACGCCTTTTTCATTATAAAGGGTATCCCAGAATATGTGGGCAATCTCCTGGAATATAATAGAAAGCCTAAAAATATTATGACAAGTTCCCATAAACTTTTTTCGTACGAGCCTTCCCTACAGAGATGCAGGTACCTAACGGACGCCCCTGGAAATGTTTTTTTTTTTAAATAACTTTAAGTATACTGGGCGTAATTTAATATTTTTTTTATCTGATGTTTACTAGATGAGTCTTTGTAAAATGAACCCATCAAAACACATTTGTCTAATTTAGTTTGACAGGGACGGACTAGCTCTCACAATAATATCAATTTTTTTCACACCCTGTATGATAAAAGCTTAACAATATTATTTTTGGATAGATTTAACCTTAAACTAAAAAATAGGTATTCGTGATTGACCTTAATAAAATAAACTGTTTACGAGAAATAAAATATTAGGTTGGTATTTTTTTTACATTATACAGGGTGTTTTCTAATTGTACGTCAATATTTAAGGTGGCAATTTTTGGGTCCATTTTAAGAAAAAAACTTTATATAATTGTATGTCCCAAACGTCTTAACTTTTGAGATACAGGGTGGTCAAATTTTTAAAAATAAATCATTTATTCTTAATATCTGTAATACCACTTTAGATATTTTAATGAAATTTGGCATACATGTACTGTGTATCAAGAAGCATTTTTAAGTGTACCACATTTTTTTTTAATTTGCCAAAATAAACAGGCCAATTTTTTTACGAACGTCACTGGTAGAAATAAAAAAAAATATGGTATTAAGTGGTATTACAGATATTAATAATAAATGATTTATTTTTGAAAATGTTATCACCCTGTATCTCAAAAGTTAAGACGTATAGGACATACGTTCATTGAAGTTTTCTCTTTAAAATCAACCCAAAAATTGCTTCCCTAAATATTGACGTACAATTAAAAAACATGCTGTATATTGTAAAAAAATTCACCCACCATAATATTTTAACAGTTAAGTAAACAGTTGATTTTATCGATGTCAATCAAGAATACCTTTTTTTAGTTTAAGGTTAAAGCTATCCAAAAATGATATTCTTGAGCCTTTATCATACGGGGTGTTAAAAAATTGCTTTATTGTGTCAGAGCTAGTCCCTTCTTGGCAAACTAAATAAGCCAAATATGATTTAATGATTTTATTTTAAGAAGACATCTAGTAACCATAATATTAAAAATATATAAAATTACGCCTAGTATTTTAAAAGTTATTTAAACAAAAACGATTTCCAGGGGCGTCCGTTAGGTACCTGTATCTTTGTAGGGGAGGGTCATAGGAAAAAAGTACATATTTTTAGAAGAGTGTTTACTGGTTTTTAGGAACTGTTCAAAAATTGGTATTATGTGGCAAAAACTGTAAAAAAAAATCGTACTTTTAAAATCCACTAAAAAAGTGCGAAATATTTGAGTAAGGGGGCTAGCGTTAAGTTGGCCTCTTTCTACTTAAAGTTAATAACTTCTACTATATTGTGCAAAATGTGTGCAAAAATATGTGTAATAAATGTTTAAAATGTTAAGTGGGAGGGGGCAACTTAACAGACCCCTAAATTACTCGAGATGTTCTAAACCATTTGTACAAATTAATTTTGTGCTAAACGATTGTACGATGGGTCTGAACATCTGTGAAAGCTACTTATTTCAAGTACCAATAAAATAATAAATAAAAACACTCTATCAGCATGGTAAGATAAGGGGAGTGTAAAAGTGAAATAGGTTAAATAAATTATAAAATAAGTTTAACATTTTATCTTTTCAGTTAGTTTAATCGTTTACTCTAGGCTCTGCCTAGACCTAATCTAGTGCTGATCATGTTAGAATGTGTTTACAAGCCCAATTTACAAACGTCGTGCCGTCTCACGACGACGGCTCGTCAGTGAGTTTGTTTATCTTGTCAATAAGATGACGCATTCTCCATCGTCCGCCCTACCCTCGGGCCACAGGACTTGGCGAACCCGAAAAAAAGGGGGCAGATAGCATTTTTAATATTAAAATTAAATTAATTTAACTTTCAAATAATCTTTATTCTGTTAGGAATTTTGGTTATCTTACCCAATTAAAATGCACTGCTTGTCGAAATAGGTATAGAAAATAAAAATAGCAATAAGAAAGCAACTTTAAGATATTTCTACAATTGAAATATTTATTGACTCAAATTCTATATAAAAATTGCCTAAAAAATTTATTGATTCACAAAATAAAATTTTATTTTTTTACATAGGGAGAATGCAAATGCAAAAAAATCCGATGTCAAACTAAACATATACAAAAGACAGCCTAATAATATTTTTTAGTAGTTAAAACCTTATAGTTAAAGATAAAGATTATATTAGACCTTAATTAAGATATAACACATTATACTGTATACATAAGGTTTTCTTTTAAATCTAAAGCCTAATAACAAGTATAAATTTACACAGAAGAACAACAAATAAATGCCAATAATGAGAGTGTCACCAAATGTTACTGGGTGGAATTTTTATTTGCTGCTTGTTGTTGTGGTTAGTTGTGGTTAGTTCGGGGCGTTTTGGCTTTCCGGAATTCTTGCTAACCTTAGGAATTATTAAAAAATACTTTGTTATCAAAAGAACAAAAATATATTAATTAACAAAAAGCCCTATTAACTAAATATAATTGTCAAATTACTTCTTATTTCTACGATATGGGTATGGTACATTCACAATAATTCGTTGATTCTTTTACCGCAATAATTTAAATGACAACCCTCAGTGGAAAACCCAGCCATAAATAAGTTTCCTGAAAAATATCTATTGTGTGAGCACCGCACCTTTTGAAAGGGCACAGATCCTGATTACCTACTAATATCAATAGTTTAGATTAGCTATTTTGGATGCTCAATAACACACATGAAAATACCTTGACAAACTCCAAACGACTGATGAACTAAGGCGAAAAGACTCTGCTTTATATTTAACACCTGCATTTGCCTTTAACATACATAATATATCAAAAAGTAGGTACAATTAAATAAAGGAAATTTAAAGTCCGGACCTACATGCGGGTACCCAAAGTATATTGAGTTTTACAACTAAAAGTAGCAGGTAAAACGAGAAATCAACGAATTATTGTGGAACGTACTGTACACTTCCAAACTTACCCAACTTAGGCATGTTGGATTTTATACTATGTGTAACTTGTCGTTCAAGGTACTAGTCCACTTTAGAGTTTTCAATTTTTTTTTTGCGTTTTTCAAATCCTTAGACCTTTAAAAATCACCTTCTAAAATATGTTTTAAGAAATTCGAATTCTAACTGTAAAATAAGTGTATGCATGCCCTTAGCTGTACGCAGTTGCTCACGCAGCTGCAAGTCAACTTTAAACGTGTTTTTTTCGAAATGTTTTGTAAGCCAATTTACTACAATTTGGTAAATAAAAATGGATTTTTTACGGGGCCAAAATAGTGAAAAAATCGTCTGTTTTTTTTTTGTTTTAGACTTGCCGATACGAAGATTATATTATCTGTCCGAAGTTGGACAACTTTTTTTTTAGCGGCTCCATTTACACGGATGTTTTTTAAAAAATGAAAATTAAAAAAAATGTATTTTTAAAACATAAAATAATACTATAAAAAAATATGTTTTTATTTATTAAAACAGAGGTGATTTTTTTTAATATTTGTGTTTTTTTAGCCTTCTAAAGTGGACCTACCTCAACCTATAAATAGCCCAGTGTGTAGGTAATTTTCTTGACTTTAGTTTGTAACAGGTCGAAAGGTGTTAGAAGTTGTAGAGGGTGATTACCCGAATATGACTATATAGTTTTAGACTCGAAAAAAGTGTGCAGGGGTGGGGGGTGGAGGGTTAAAAGTGCCAAAAACGTGTTTTTCGCTTCTGCAAGCGCCATAGTTAATTTTAGAGGAATACGCTCAAAATGTTTTTTTTTATTTTAGAGCCCTAATCTAGTAGGCTATATCTTTTTTGTTTATAAATATTTTAGGTATTACAAACTGTCTTTTGCCTTTTCAAGACTAATTTGGATCAACGAAATAAAAAAAATAATGTTTCTTTAAAAGTGTTAGACAATGTTATGGTTTCAATAACACTAAAATCTTGGACTTCCATTGTCTTTATTTGTTAATTGATACACAACGTTTCGGTTAGTGATGTATCTCCAACCGTTTTCAAGTGATAACTAAAAAACTATTCTTACAGCTACGACCTTATATACTATCAGTTGTTCACCGAGCTTAACCGACTTTGTGAACACGGTTCAGCAACGGTAGCCAGATATTGGGGAATGTCTACACTGGTTTGCTAAATACATTTTACAGATTGTTTGCAATTTTATTACAGCTTCTTTAAATTTTCTTTTTTTCCAGTGGGTTTTTTATGAATAATTTTTGCTTCCGACCATTGTATACGGTGTTGTTTTGACAAGCGTGTTCGGCAATCCCTGATTTCGACGTTTTTCACACCTCGTTTCGCAAATTTTTTGTGTTCTTTAACCCTATGGTCTTTTTGTTTCCTTCGATATATTTCACCACATTCACAAGGAATTTGGTAGATACAGTCATTTTTTGAACCATTGTTGTCCGGTCTTGTCTTAGTAAGGATACTTCTGAGAGTGGTTTGGGATTTAAATGCTGTTAGAAATAGAATAGATACTTTTCTAACAGCATTTAAATCCCAAACCACTCTTAAGTATCCTTACTAAGACAAGACCGGACAACAATGGTTCAAAAAATGACTGTATCTACCAAATTCCTTGTAAATGGTGAAGTATACATCGGGGAAACAAAAAAGACCACTAGAAATTAGGGTTAAAGAACACAAAAAACATACGGAACGAGGTGAAACGTCGAAATCAGGGATTGCCGAACACGCATGGTCAAAACAACACCGTATACAATGGTCGGAAGCAAAAATTATTCATAAAAAAAACCCACTGGAAGAAAAGAAAATTTAAAGAAGCTGTAATAATTGCAAACAATCAAAATGTATTTAGCAAACCGAGTGTAGACATTCCCAATATCTGGCTACCGTTGCTGAACCGTGACAAGTCGGTTAAGCTTCGGTGAACAACGGATAGTATATAAGGTCGTAGCTTGTAAGAATAGTTTTAGTTATCACTTGAAAACGGTTGGAGATACATCACTAACCGAAACGTTGTGTATCAATTAACAAATAAAGACAATGGAAGTCCAAGATTTTAGTGTTATTAAAAAAAAATAATATTAAGTCCTTCGTGTTGAACCTTGAAAATAAGGTACTTTTTTGTTAACAATTGGAGCCGGAGCGCCCCCTGCATAAGTTAAGAATTTTAAACCAAGAAATATGAAAAGCTGGCTTCAAAACAAATATTTTTGAAAAAAAGAAGTTCTTATGACCAGTAGGAATTAAGTTACCAATATTTTTTTTAATATTTAAATTGTTTATAATAATTAAGAATTATTTTGGACGGCATTTAATAGTATAATACTTAAACTTAATATAACTCACATAAAAAGTTGTTATATTTGTTTTTTATTGCTAAAAGATGTGTGTAAAGTGACTGATACTTCCGTCGGCGCCAGGAAGGTAGTGGTGGGGATAGAAGCTCTCGGACTAACATGCCGAGTCAAAAACTGAAATCGAGAGTTTAAGTCAGCGGAGCGCGAATAAAATAGCCATATCTTTGCGAATTTTCATCGGATCAAGCTCTTTTTTTTAATCTAGGGTAGCTCAAAAAGTTATAAATAATGGTGCATTGAATTTTTAAAAATTATCATAATTTTTTTTAAATTTAAATTCATGCGTCTCAGCTCATTTTTAATGGTAATATTGAAGGCACTTTAGAAATCAAAAAGCCAGATTGGTGTTCATGAATCCTCCAGTTAAAATGGTATTGGCGAAAGATCAATTAATATATCTGAAACTGAAATTTTAGCTTCAGGTTTATTAATTGATATGTCGTCTTCAAATAAAAAATTTAAATATAAATAAAATTAGGTTTAATTGATATAGGATTTTCTGGAGTATTTTTTTCCTTGAACACAAATCTGAAGTAAAAATTGTGTGTCAAACAGCAAATAATTAAGAAAAGGCAAAATTTCAGATATTAACGTTTTTTTAATGTAAAGCGTCAATATTTTTGAAACTATTAACGATACACAAAACTTTATGGGACATAAAGTATGTATTTTTACAAGACCATTAATTTAAGTAATATAATTTTGTTTGTCTAAATGCAATATTTTTCGAGTTATAATCAAATAACCGAATTTTTAGGATTTTTTTAAGGTATGGAAAAAATTGAAAACTAATATTTAAAATTAGTAAAAATTAAAATATTCATTGCAAATTTTACGTAATTTGGAATTTAAATAAATAAAATAACTCCTTTATTTAAATATTTGTTTTGAAGCCAGCTTTCCATATTTCTTGGTTTAAAATTCCTAACTTATGCAGGGGGCGCTCCGTCTCCAATTGTTTATTAACAAAAAAGTACCTTTTTGTCAAGGCTTAAAACGAAGGACTTAATATTTTTTTTGTATTTCGTTAATCTAAGTTAGTAAAATATAAGTGTTGAAAAGCAGTTTGTAATACCTAAAATATTTATGAACAAAAAAGATATAGCCTACTAGATTAGGGCTCTAAAATCAGTAAAACTTAATTATCTTAGCAAAAAATTATCCGATCATGCTTTAGAACCTTTCATTTAATTAAGAATTAAAAAACCTATGTTTTGCAATGACAGAAATGGATAAAAAAATATTTTTGCAATAATTATCAACATTCCAAAAAATGGCTATTTTTAACTGTTTTTTGCATTTTTTCATAAACAAATGGACCAAATCAATTTTAGCCGGGCTCAAATTAAAGGTTAGTTGTGGTTAGTTGTGGTTAGTTGTGGACCAAATCAATTTTAGCCGGGCTCAAATTAAAGGTTTTTTTTCAACACCTAAAAAAACATTTTAAACGTATTTCTCTTAAATTAACAATATCGCTTGCAGAAGCGAAAAACACGTTTTTAGCACTTTTAACCCTCCACCCCCCACCCCTGCACACTTTTTTCGAGTCTAAAACTATATAGTCATATTCAAGTAATTACCCTCTACAACTTCTAACACCTTTCAACCTGTTACAAATTAAAGTCATAAACAGCCCTTATTTTTACCTACAGACTGCGCTAACAATGCTGATACTTTTTTACTGACTAGCTTAGGTGACTAAATTCATCTGTTTATGATTACTGATTCAGGTTAATACTAGAGTTATTATTGTAAGGCAAGAGGAAGAGAAAAACAATTTCCTAAGCTAAAAATCGACCAATAATGTTTTTTTTTTTGTTTAGATTATTAGGAGAGTCAAGTCTTTGTAACCGCCCTTGCCTAAAAACTGCTCGTTTTAGGGCACAACGTGTATTAAAATTTATTATTTTTTAATACTTTTTTTATGCATACAATTAAATTAGAATACACTTAAAGCAAAACTAGCAGCCATAATAATATTCCTAAAAGACATAATATTCATGCACTTATTTCGTGACAGATGGTCACCTGCTTTATATAACTCTTATAAATACGGGGCGACTATAAATGGGAGCCAAATATCAACAAACCATTGAATGGTAATTGTGTAGACTATAATGCTGCGTTTAACAGGATCAATTTAGGGGACCCAACGTACGTGTTAAAGTTGCTGACAGTAATGTTTGTTAGAAGTTAGATATCATTTCACAATGCACATAAGTATTGCTACTGGAAAGCGCATTTAAAATTTATTACCTTCTAATTGTGAATATAACTAATCAACTAAGTCTGAAAAAACAACTTAAAAAAATAAAAAATTAAAATAAAATAATAATAAAGTTTTATTAATTATATTGTCAGATACTTTTACTATTGATTTTTTATATTTTACCCAATAGAATGAAATGGTTTACTGGATTATTGCAATTAAATAACACTTGCCTAAAGCAAAAATCTTTGGATTATGATTTTTTACAGTCGAACGAGTCTTATCTGGTTGTTTTTCTTTTATTAAGGAGAAAACTTAATCCATTTCTGAAAAACATTTATTTTCCCAAGTATGTGTTTTTAAACTATTTAAAAGTAAGTAAAGTAACAACAAAAATGAAAATAAAACCAAAATATTATTTTTTTGAGAATATTTTTCAAAAACAAAAATATTTTGAAAACTTATCGGATATCCCCGAGCCTATCAGACAAAAACAAATATAGCCCAGTCTGTAGGTAAAATAAGGGCTGTTTATGACGTTAATTTGTAACAGGTTGAAAGGTGTTAGAAGTTGTAAAGGGTGATTACCTGAATATGACTATATAGTTTTAGACTCGAAAAAAGTGTGCAGGGGTGGGGGGTGGAGGGTTAAAAGTGCTAAGAACGGGTTTTTCGCTTCTGCAAGCGCCATTGTTAATTTTAAAGGAATACGTTCAAAATGTTTTTTTTAGGTATTAAAAAAACTATAATTTGAGCTCGGCTAAAATTGATTGTTTATAAAAAATGCAAAAAACCGTTAAAAATAGCCATTTTTTTAAATGTTGATAATTATTGCAAAAATATTTTTATCCATTTCTGTCATTGCAAAACATAGGTTTTTTAATTCTTAATTAAATGAGAAGTTCTAAAGCATGATAGGATAATTTTTTGCTAAAATAATTGAGTTTTACTGATTTTAAAGCCCTAATCTAGTAGGCTATATATTTTTTGTTTATAAATATTTTAAGTATTACAAACTGTCTTTTGCTTTTTTAAGACTTATATTTTACTGATTTAGATCAACGAAACAAAAAAAATAATTTTAAGTCCTTCGTTTTGAGCCTTGAAAAAAAGGTACTTTTTTGTTAATAAACAATTGGAACCGAAGTGCCCCCTGCATAAGTTAAGAATTTTAAACCAAAAACTATGGAAAGCTGGCTTCAAAACAAATATTTTTGAAAAAAAAGGAGTTAGTTTATTTATTTAAATTCCAAATTACTTAAAATTTGCAATAAACATTCAAAAATAAAAAAATATTAATTTTCAATTTTTTCCAGAGGCATACCTTAAAAAAATCCTATCCTATCCGGTTATTTGATTATAACTCGAATAATATTGCATTTAGACAACAAAATCATATTACTTAAATATTTTAAAAATTTTAAAAAATCGTTAATATCTGAAATTATGCCTTTTCTTGATTATTTGCTGTTTGACCCCCAATTTTTACTTCAGATTTGTGTTCAGCGGAAAAAATACTCCAGAAAATCCTATACCCACCCCCAGCACACACCACTTTTTTGTGGGCCTGTGTAATCAATTAAAGTTAATTTTATTTATATTTAAATTTTTTATCTGAATCCTATTAGATGACATATCAATTAACACATCTGAAGATAAAATTTTAGTTTCAGATATATTAATTGATTTCTCGCCAATACCATTTTAATTGGATAATTCATGAACACCAATCTGGCTTTTCGATTTCTAAAGTGCCTTCAATATTACCATTAAAAATGAGCTGAGACGTATGGATTTAAATTTAAAAAAAAAATTAATGATAATTTTTAAAAACTTAATTCACTATTATTTATAACTTTTTGCACTACCCTAGATTAAAAAAAGAGCTTGATCCGATAAAAATTCGCAAAGATATGGCTATTTTGTTCGCGCTCCGCTGATTTAAAGTCTTGATTTCAGTTTTTGACTCGGCATGTCAGTCCAAGAGCTTCTATCCCCACCACTACCTCCCTGGTGCCGAGGAACGTATCAGTCACTTTACACACATCTTTTAGCTATAAAAAACTATATAGTCATATTCATTCATTCATAAATATATAACAACTTTTTATTGTGCGGTATAGTAAGTTTAAGTATTATACTACTAAATGCCGTCCAAATTAATTCTTAATTGTTACAAACAATTCAAATATTACTTTTAAAAAAAAATTGGTAACTCGATTCCTACTGGTCATAGAGACTTCTTTTTTTTTAATATTTGTTTTGAAGCCAGCTTTTTATATTTCTTGATTTAAAATTCTTAACTTATGCAGGGGGCGCTCCGGCTTCAATTGTTTATTAACAAAAAAATACCTTTTCTTCAAGGCTCAAAACGAAGGACTTAATATTATTTTTTTTTATTTCGTTGATCTAAATTAGTAAAATGTAAGTCTTAAAAAAGCAAAAGACAGTTTGTAAAACCTAAAATATTTATAAACAAAAAAGATATAGCCTACTAGATTAGGGCTATAAAATCAGTAAAACTCAATTATCTTAGCAAAAAATTATCCGATCATGCTTTAGAACCTCTCGTTTAATTAAGAATTAAAAAACCTATGTTCTGCAATGACAGAAATAGATAAAAAATATTTTGCAATAATTAACAACATTTTAAAAAATGGCTATTTTTAACGGTTTTTTTGCATTTTTTCAAACAAATGGACCGAATCAATTTTAGCCGGGCTCAAATTATAGGTTTTTTTTAATACCTAAAAAAACGTTTTGAACGTATTTCTCTAAAATTAACAATGGCGCTTGCAGAATCGAAAAACACGTTTTTAGCACTTTTAACCCACCACCCCCCACCCCCGCACACTTTTTTCGAGTCTAAAACTATATGGTCATATTTAGGTAATTACCCTCTACAACTTCTAACATCTTTTAACCTGTTACAAATTAAAGTCATGAAAATTACCTACAGACTGGGTTAATATGGTTTTCACTAAAAATGCACAAGGCAATGCTAAATTGTTGCGTTGGTAATGGGCTTGGACGCTCGCTCGCTGGGATTACTCAAGCGGGCGTCCATTGAGAGAAAATACTAGTCCGAGAGCTGATGAACAATTTTTAGTAGGTTCTTAAAATACTTTGAAAATTTGTGTAATTGTCCTTGAACAACCCCTAAACATAAAAGTCAAAGTCTGGCTGAAAGATAGCGGCTCTCTACCAACCCTTGAATTTTTAAAAAATTATCGTGGAGAGCAAAATAAATGGTTTTTTGTAAATACCTAGAAAATCGACGGGAATTAAAGTTTAATTGCTACAATTAAAGAAATAATAATTCTGCATCAATTGGTAAAAAGATATACAGGGGGTTCCATTCGAAAAACGTGAGAAAAATATGTTACAGATATGTCATTCTGGATACCCTGTACAAAATACATAAAATCGGAATAGGGTAATAGTATCTTTAGACCTTTTTTGAGTTACTCCATATTTTACCAGGAGTCGAATTATGGACCCTACTTCTTTAAATATATTCTTTTTGTTCGCAAGAATTTTTATTTTAAGTATTTAATTTATTTCTCCAAAAACACACCAAGAATAACTGAAATATACATATAAGTACAAGGTGTCTCATTAGAAAAAAGTTGTTTATCGTCAGGCTTACTTGGGCCACCCCAAATACTTAAAAATATTTTTAATATATAGACCCTTATGACTAGTATAAATTGTCACATACACGAAAGTCCTAATCTTATTTTATTTGGGAGCTATTGACCGACGCGCGCATTTGTGACTACCCTGTATATGATTGCTGAAAAGTATTTTATTTTATAAAATAAATATAAAACATGTAGTTTAATTTACATCATTGCCAATACTTTAAAAATATTTCATCACCTTCCTTGTAACTCCTTAACCTAGCCACCTATCTTTTTCTTTTCTGTTTTATGGGTTTAAAAAAAGACAGTTTTTTTCCTCGGTTAGACCGACGACTTTAGAATATACCTTTTTATAGAGCATCTATATGACTTGTGTTGCTGTTTGACAAAAAAAGTTAAGGTAGTTAAGGGAGCTGGTTGGAAATATTATAAAAATGTAAACAATAATACTAATCAATTTTTGTGTTTATTCCTTTTTTTTAATAATGGCCTACATAAAAATTTTAAATTTATGCAGTAATTTTGAACAACTCTGTATTTATATTTTATATTATTATGTGGCGCCCAATTATAATAATTATTATTCACCCAATCAAAACGGCAACTCTGCGTAGCTTTGGGCAGATAAATAAAATATTTTAATAAAATTCGATTGTCGGCAAAAAGTATTCATACAAAGGATCTGAACCTCCAAAGTGAAAACTTAAAATGACTTTAAATACATAATTCTTAATTATATTTTCAATTTTTAGCGCAATTGATATACTGACGTCATCCGATAGAAAAAATGTTAAATTTTGTTAAAAAAAAAATCCTCGACAAATATGCGATAAATCCGGAAATATTAAATAAAAAAATTATCCCGTACCGGAGAATAACGTGGTAAGTCCGTGCGGAATCGAGCAAAAACGGGGTATGTCGCGTTTTTTCCTGTCTATTCGACAGCGTTGTGCTCGCTACTTTAAACGCTTTTGTGTCATTTTGTGTCTAATACCAATTTCGGCCGAAAAATTTGCAGAGTTTTTAAAAGTTCTGTGAGAAAAAAGCCTAAGATAACTTTACCTTACTGAGCTGGGGTTCTGTAAAAATATAAGGACAGGAAAAGTCAAAACAAGGATCACATGTCCTTGATGCTCTTAAATGTAACTCATAAGTTTTTCACTGTTTCGAAAGAGATAAAGAAAAGGAATGTCAAAAAAAATTGCTAACAGAATCGGGCCCCTGATGCATAATTAACTGGGAATATGGGAAAATTCTTTTCTATATAAAAAATTTTCAAAGTAAACAAAAAAAGAATCTAGCTTATTTTCTTACACTAATTAAACTTTTAAGTTTTTATTTTAGGTGATCAGATGTATGTGAGAATTATAAAGATTATTTTTTATTTCAGTTTTTTTTTCAATATATTAGGTATAGCATAACACTGGATCAAGGGGGGATTCAGAAAATCCTTACGGGAGGGGCGGTCTTAGGCAGGATAACCGGAGGGTTTGGGGGGTATTCGTATTGAAATTCCCCCAACTTAGAGGAGGTCCCGGGGTTCGCGGGTCCGGGGGTCCAGAGGTCCTTCGTCCCGGTTAGCCACCCGTTAGGCAAGAAGTGTGTTTCCTGTGAAAAGTAATTAGAAGGCTTCTAAAAATATGAGCGATAGCTCATTCGATGAGAAATACAAATCTGAGAAAGATTTTTTTTCTGCCAATAAAATTTGCAAAAAAGTTCCTTAAAAAGAAGAAAATTTGCAAAAAAAATTGCCGACTCCTGAAACTCTCTCTATCTTTATTATTTATAATTTTAATTTAACGCTGAAAATGGGCCTCCGCGCCACATTTTTGGTTACGAGCTCGGAGTCAAAACCGAGTGCGTCACACTAAATACTTATTTTTAAGGTATTAAATATTAATTACATTTTTAAAAAAAAACTTATGGTGTATTTAGAACACTTTAAAGAATTTATTCCCGTTAAAAATTTACCTTTCAACAAGTTAAACAAGTGTTCATGCACAAAATTGTTTTAAAATTTCATCTTCCTTGTACATTAAGAAGAATGGAGCCCTTCTTGAAAACATACTTACCAAGATCGTGCCATAAAAGTTTTAAAAATTTTATTCTTTGTTTATAATAATTCTATAACTTTAACAATATTACTCTAATTTTTTATATTTTGTCCTAGTTTTAAAATTATTACAAACAAAGGATAATTTTTTTTAAAACTTTTATGGCGTGATCTTGTTAAGTATGTATATAAGAAGGATTCCACGAAGCAAACCATTTTTACGACAATTTTTATAATGTACAATGAAGACAAAAGTTCAAAACAAATTTGTTAATTATCAATTGTCTAACTTGTTGAAAAATTACCTTTTAGTTTAATTTTCAACGGCAATAAATTCTTTAAAGGGTTCTGAATATACCATAATTAAAAAAAAAGATATTTAATATCTTAAAAAGAATTATTTAGTGTGACGTACTTGGTTTTGACTCCGAGCGCGCAACCAAAAATGTCACGCGGAGCCCTTTTATCGTTAAATTAATATTATAAATAATGGAGATAGAGTTTCGGAAGTTAAAACTTTTTTTTTTGGAAATTCACTTCCCTTTTAAGGATCTTTTTTGCAATTTTCGCTATCTCTTATGGTTTTTGAGTTACCATCAAAAATCTAAAGGGTATTTTTTTGTTTTTTGTTAAAAACAATTGCAATTTTTATTGGGAAAAAAATTCTTAAAACGCCTTTCTCAGATTTGCATTCCGCGTTGAATAAGCTATGGCTTATATTTTTCGAAGCCTTCTAACTATTTTTCGCAGAAAAAACACTTCTCGATCTCGACTAAACTACGAGTATATGTATTATAGCGACCACATTATTTTTTACAAATAACTAATGCCTAACCTTATGCAATAGGCAACATAAAAATTCAGTTTAATAAATAAGTAAGTACCGCAACGTTCTTTCATTATTAACTCGTTTTTTTTATTTTTCCTGTTTTCCTTGGCTGACGGGAAGGGGGGGGGGCGATCGCCCCATTCGCCCCTCTCTGAATCCGCCATTGCGCTGGATGTTGAGTGAAATAAACATACTTATCAAAACAAAATTGTTATAAATTCAGGGAAAAACCGGGCTAAGTCTGGACCAGTTATCAATAAATTGTTGATTTTCCTATCAATAATTTTTTAAAATGCTTGCAATTGACCTACAGATCTCAGATAGTTGGAAAACATATTGGTAAAAAGAAAATTTCATCAATCCAAAAACTTTAGTTTTTGTAGCGTTTTGAAATTTAAAATTGCTTTTGCTCAAAATCATAAAATTTGACTTGGCCGGTTTTCCCCTGTACCCCTCATATTATAAAAAGATATTTAAACATTAGTGTTTAACATTATTTAAATGATTTTGGTACTTTTATATATTAAACGAGTTCAGGTTAAAACCTAAAAAATAAATTAAAGCGATCGCGTTTTAATAAACAATTAGCAATTACCCGTCAGTATGAAATACCCATTATTCAATCAGATAAAAAAGCGAACATCGTTAGAATGCAAAACAATCCGATTTTAAATATGAAAAAATTAGTTTGAACGCGAGAATGGCTTCCAAATCACAAATTTAAATGGGATCCGAGGTCCAATTTCACGGTTACGCGGACTGCTGTGCGGGCTGACTGTTTAATGCGCATTATATGTGATAATTAAATGCAAATTGCAGCTCATCTAAGCGGCATTGCTGAAAACAGCGCACTCTTGATGAACTGTAATTGGATTACACCTAACAATGAGCGTTAGCGAATGCGAACGAGCTTTGTGTTTAGCGTTGCGTCGGTCTTGGCCCGTTTACGAAACGATTTTGCTAATTGTATTTAGCTTCTACTTTGGCGAATGTTATCCGAAAACCTTTTTCTTGTTGAATTCAACTCCGCTATCCTTCCTTTGATTAATTTAATTTACTTAATTTTTTTTTTAAACGAGGAGCTGTATGTTTGTAACTTCCGAGCATATATAGGCAGTCTTGCCGCTCGGCCGAGCAAACATGCATCCGAGAGAAAAAGAAGAAGAGCAGTATAATATTTCTCTCTCGCTCCACATGCCTGATTGCTCGGCGAAATTAGGGTTGTCAGAGGGTATCCAGAAGGGGGACATGTCTTCCTTTTCCATATTTTGTTCTCCCGTCCTCTCTTACGTATGTCCTTCTTTTAATATACGTCTTTAAAGAGAGTGGATGACGTTGCTAAAAAAGAACGAAAACCTAAAAAATGACGATTTAGTTTGATGTATTGAGCGCTAGAGATGTAGAGATTGACGATGTTAAACTACATAACCAGTTTTGTAACCTGATTTTATTTGTAAAATCAAAATAAGATGGTGATCCTATTGACAATAATTATTATGAATTGAAGTTGCATGAACAGTCGACAATCTACTTCAAAATTGCTAAACACATTGAATGTTTCTCAGAACTTCTTAAGATCTGCGAATTTTATTTTTGTATAAGCGGACATAACGCGAATGTTCAATAAGTGTTTCGCTGATTAATACTCAGTGGAGCAAAGAGAGAAATACACGTGTGAAGTCAGTAATTCTTGTTTAATACAATTTCAAAAACATGTCATGTGAAGATTTTTATATCTGAATGTTCTGGGTAGTTTTGGTTGGTTTTTCTAATTATTGGTTAAAAAATCAAGATATGCTTGCAAAAATTGGCAGCGCAGCTAAATATGATCAGAATTAAGTAAATTAGATTTTAAAAAGTATGGTTTAATTGTGAATGTCCTCTCCTTTATCAAATTATCATCTGGCAACCCTAGGCGAGATGGGGTATGTATCCCGCTCCGCGTGCTAATTGGTTGGCGGAGTGCATACCTCTCTCCGCCGACCAATCAGGCACGTAGAGCGAGAGTGAAAGGTTATACTGCTATTCTTATTTCTCTTTCGCTCGCTTGTTTGCAGAGCGACAAGGCTTCCTTCAGTAGGTATATGCTCGATGTTTGTAACCGATCCACATACCTAGCAAGCTTTAACCACTTTTTTTATTTTATTTTTAACTTTTTTACTAAAAAATTATAATGCGTGTTTTCCAAAATTTTAAAGTACATACCATAAGTAAAGAATGTCAGCCATTTTATGTTTCAGCTCAATGAAAATAAAAATAAATAATTTTCACATATTTAATTAAATGCAGCTTAAAAAAATATAATTACGTTAAAAAAGTAATAATTCATCGGGATCTTTAATAATGATCATTCCTTATATACATTATCCACAGCGTGTACTGACAAATAGGTTGAATAATTTTTATGATATACTTATTAGTACTTATTGACCATAAATTTTAAATTGTATTTTTTTTTTAAATTTTTAATATATCATATATGATTGCTAAACACTTATTTGTATGTTATTAGTCTGATTCACAACATTAATTGTTAGAATATTTTTAAAATGTGTTTTTTCAAAATTAAAACCTTATCTTTTATGCAAATGCTGTTGAAGGTAGATGGGTTATTAATTAATAAAAGCCTTATAGGTATATTAATACCGCACAGTCATTTTTTTCTTCATTGCAGATATGTACTAGCCAAGATGGGGCTGCTCCGGTCCTGGTCGCAAGTTATAAATCTGTATGTGCACATAAACTGTTGTCCCTTAGAAACTTGCAAATTGCCTTAAATTAAATTAAAAAAAAAACCTAAACAACTCCAACAATCAAAACACTACGTATCGTTGGCAAGTGTACAACCGTTTTTAATATAAAATGAATCTAAAAAAAATTACTTAAAATTAAATAGGTAACCATTAAAATATGTTTTTTTTTATTTTAATATAAAAAAAATTTCGGTTCAGGTAAAATCAAACAGACACCAGCCACCAGCAAACAATTTGTTATAAGGCTTTGTCAAATCTGACGTACAGCCGAATACAAGGAATGTTTTTTTTTGTTTCATTAATCTCACAACCATTACATTCAAAGTAAAAGACACGTTAACATTATTTTTTAATCAAACCTTTTATTTAATGTAACAATTAATTTTTAACTAATAACATATATTACTATCCATCATTAAAAAAAATAATTTTATCATACTAGAATTTAATTAAACCAATAGCAGTATCTGAACTATTTTCAATTTATTTTCCCATCAAGCCTATCTGGTCCATTTCAACCATTAAATGTATTGTATTGTAAAATAGATCCGAAAAAAGAGAGAACTGAACTCTTAATAGGTGTGGAAAAATAAAATGAAATAAAATACAATTACTTTTTTTTTAATATATTAGAGAATTACATAAAAACAATATTTAATCAAATGTTCTAACAACCCCCCATTAACAGCTAAACAATATACCAATCGATCATAAAATTCATTTCTAACGTTGTTAAGTCATTAATACATTCTAAGGAAATAGCGTTTTGTAGTTGGTTTAGAGTCTCAAATTTTACACGTATATAAAGGACACTTTTTAAGTTAACCCAAGAAAAAAATCATTCGGTAAAAGATCAGGTGACCTGGCTGGCCAAAGTATCCGGTACCGTGGACCAATAATATTGCCGTTAAAAGCATTTTCCAGGTACTCTCTAACCATACGGGCATTATTGGCGGGGCAACCATCCAATTGGTATCAGATCATTTGATTTTTCCGAACAACTTCTTCCAAGGCGTGTCCAATTTGATTTTGAATTAAGTCCAAATAGGTTTCTGCTGTCAGGTATAGTCCATAAAAAAGGGTCCAATGATATGGTGTCCAATAATTCCACATTTGTTTTTTGGAGATATTGTGTCCGAGTCTGAACAAAGCGATATTCATTTTTTTGGCTACAATACCGGAAATTCTGAACATTTGGTTCATTGTTAAGGGTGAATGCACATTCATCGATAAAACAAATAGACCGAGCGCTCGCGGCAGAAAAAAGATACCGATTTTTTACAGGCTGCCTTTGATACGGGTGATATTTATAGCCACAAGCTATAGATAGATGCACCTATTAAGTTCCGCAACGTGTTACTTTATATATAAACATTAACTTTAATTAGCAAAAAAAAAGAAGATTCTTAAATCAACTTTTTACAGTCTGCCAATTGTTGAAGCATAAGGCTAGATTGCCAAATCCACAAAAAAGTTGCAGGCAGACGGTTTTCTCCAGTACAAGAGTAAATGATACTATTGCTAGTTCGCAGGAAAATCGTGTAACTAAAAACACTTTTTTACAGTCTGCCAAGCACAATTTAGACTAATGTGTGCATAAGATTGACGAATTTTCACAAGGCAGACTGTTTCCCGATTTTTAAAAATTGATACATAAAAGTTATTTAACAAATTTTTCACAGTATTTCGAAACAATTTTTTACAGTGTAAAAGTTATTTAAATATAAACTTAACAGTTCACAATATTGAATAAAACAAATGGCAGCCTAATACGATGTATACATATAACTGCAAAACTATTTTTAATTTGCAAAAAAAAGTAATGACTTTTAACGATTTTTTACAGTCTGCCATTGTATCCCAACAATGTTTAGTTAGTAAATAAACAAACTATTGAATGGCAGACGATTTATGATGGTACATCTAGCGTTAATTGAAACTTTGAATATTAGGTATAGAATTGCGCGGTAGGCAGGTAACGTAAGATTGATGGGGTCAGGTAAAGTTAGGTGCACACGATGTTCTTTGCATGCATCATGATGCACATAACCCTACCTGACCCCGGTCAATCTTTCATCACCTGACCATGGCGTCCTAACTCCACTTGACCCCGGTCAATCCCGGCTTTTTCTGTGTAATTAAAATTTACGCATAATAGTTTTAGAATAAAATACTGAGTTTTTCTGAGTAATTACAATTCACGCACATTACGTAATTGGGATTCTGGAATTTTATTTCTTAACATCAATTTTTTTCAAAATTAATTTTTAACAAATTATTTTTATATAACATCTAAAAACAAAGTAACTGTTTTGTGTGTAAAATATTCATAAATTTACACACAAAAAAGTTTCAAGTTTACTCAATAATTCTGCAAATATTCCCCCACACATTTGATGTAAAAAATGTATAATAATAAAAATGTATTTTTTTAAGAAAAAAAAATTTAATTAATATGTATAAACATATATTTAAATTTATTTGAGAAGTATTTTAAAGATTATTAAATTAAAAAAAAAGAACGGTATGGGGTAGAATCGAACCCGGAACCTCCGGGTTGGAAGTTTTGAACGCTACCGCTGAGTCACAGGGCTACAGAATATAATAGATTGTAAAATTCTACCGTAATCGCGTTGACTTGGGGCAGGTTTCTGCTGTCTGCTTTTATTAATGCAGAATATGAAGAAATAGTGTCAGAGGAAAGTGATTTATTATTTCTATTCTGTTAGTTCAATAAAATAGATATTTTTTAAAATTCCAAAATCGTCCGTGTGTTACAAAAACTAATTTATTATAATACTGACACTAGTACCTTCACAAATCGTCTGCCATTCAATAGTTTGTTTATTTATTACCTAAATATTGTTTAGAAACAATGGCAGACTGTAAAAAATTGTTAACCATTATAAGTTTTTTTACAAGTTTAACTGCGTCTGCCTACACTTTAAACTTCGTGAATTAGTATGCTTATAATTTAATATGAATTATTTATTGTAAAAGTTAATATGTATTCAATAGGCAGACTGTAAAAAATTGTTTTGAAATACTGTGAAAAATTTGTTAATTAACTTTTATGCATCAATTTTTAAATATCAAGAAACAGTCTGCCTTGTGAAAATTCGTCAATATCATGCACACATTAGTCTAAATTGTGCTTGGCAGACTGTAATAAAGTGTTTTTAGTTACACGATTTTTTTGCGAACTAGCATTAGTATGCTTTACTCTTGTACTGGAGAAAACCGTCTGCCTGCAACTTTTTTGTGGATTTGGCAATCCAGCCTTATGCTTCAACAATTGGCAGACTGTAAAAAGTTGATTTAAGAATCTTCTTTTTTTTGCTGATTAAAGTTAATGTTTATATATGAAGTAACACGTTGCGGAACTTAATAGGTGCATCTATCTATAGCTTGTGGCTATAAATATCACCCGTATCAAAGGCAGCCTGTAAAAAATCGGTCTCTTTTTTCTGCCGCGAGCGCTCGGTCTAAAATATTTCTTAAAAAATTCCTATCGTTATTTGCTTTTTCCATCATTTCAAAACAAAATTTAATTCTTCGCTTTTCATCTCCTTCCTACAGCTCTTGATGTTTTTCGAATTTATACGAATAATATTTGTGTTTTTTCAAAGTGCGCAATACCGTTGTATGATGTTTATTTACCTCTTGCCCAAGAACCCTCGTACTAACCATTTTGTTTTCCTTCACACTCAGTAGAATATTAAGATCGCTGTTCCCTCTTTCTTCGGCTGTATTTTTAATATCCTGAGTTGAACATTTACAATTATTTATTACGGTACCTTTGAACTCGAACTTACTGACAATACATTTAATAGTTAAAATGGACGGAATGGGCTTGGTGGGGAAATAAACTGAAAACATTTCAGATACTGCTCTAAAACTGTGACCCGCAGAATGACACTTAATTATGGATACTTTTTCGTCGATTGAATAATTCGTATTTTTTTATCGATTGTTAATGATTTATTGAAACTTTTCCCCATGTAAGGGACAATATTTATTTTACTGGTGCCTGTTTGGTTTTACCTGAACCGAAAATTTGGTAATTTTACAATTACATTTAATTGAAAAATTCAAGATTAGCTTATTAAAATTTTTTGAAACTTGCCACGAGGACTTATCAGATCGGTCTCTTCAAAAAGTTATCTTACATATTTTCTGTAAAATGTACAGGGGACCCAATAATTGAGCCCCATAAAATTTACATGGGATTTCCCATGTTCCGCTCGGCGACGCACCACCCGGTATAAAAATGTATAAGTAAAAACATTTGTTTTATTTTTCTAAAATTTTAAAATACATAATTAATAAGTTCTCTTCGATAATCTTTTTAATTTAAGTTCTGGTACAAATCGTGGAACTCAATCAAAAAAATACACTGGTATTACTAATTAATTCCATTAATCCATTGCTGTGAAAAAAACTATTTTTTTAAACGGATAGAGTAAAATCGAGGTATAAATCAGAAAGATAAATAATTAAGTATAAATAATTCTCCTTTTCGGTAATCCTAAATAAATAATAATAAAAATCAAAATTAATAAATGGCGACAATTGATACTACTTATCTAAGTATAATCTGTTATTTTATTGTGAAATTATATCCTTTTATAAATCCCTATTAGTAATCTAAATAATAAAATAAAATGCTCGGCCTAATACAGATAAAAGTTATTTCTAAATTATTATCAGAATCTAATACAGATGGCAAAACTAATCCAGTGATTTATAATAAAATTATAACGTACCTGGTATCATATTGTTATTGCTAAATATATTTAACTAGGTATGCCTAACACCTATATCTTATTATTACGATGATTTTTGCTATTTATTTATATAACGCGATATTAATTAACACTCTATTTAAGTTGCCACCCTAAATTTATAGCACACACTGATTTTTTTTACAAAATTTACAGGGATTTTGTAACTGCGCCGAATTAAATGTGACAGTAATAATTTTCATAGTAGGACGAGCATTTTTTGATCAAATAGCCCATTGCTGTGTTCTATCTTTCACCTTTAAATTTCCTTGACTTTAAAACAGTTGTTTCAGTCATCTTCAAATAACGGAATCTATTCCTAAAATGTGAACCCGGAAGATAGTCAAAATACAATAGCGTTACGTCTGCTGTTAGAATACCTCTTCGTTCGATGAAAATCAATTCTCAACTAATTTACGTTATTTTAAACCTAAATTATAGCAATACCAAAAACCATTTTTATGTATGATTAGTATGATTACATTATTAATAGTTGTTTATTATACGATTAAGCGGCTGTATATGGGAATTTTTTTTGAGCTACGGCTACGCAAGTGGTATCAAAAGTTACGTTTTGATACAAAGATTACGATTATCATTAAATTTAATTAAATTTTTGTCATCTTAAGGCTTCTACCGGTCCTTGAAGTTTCTAAAATTGGCCACTTTTAGGGGTTTCGTAATATTAACTCTAAATAAATCATACAACATTTTGAGCTACGGCTACGCAAGAGGTATCAAAAGTTGCGTTTTGATACAATAATTACGATTATCATTAAATTTAATTAAATATTTGTCATCTTGAGGCCTCTACCGGTCCTTGAAAATGGAAATTTAAGTGATTTTTAGAAAAATAAGAATGCCGGTAGAGCCCTCAAGATATTTTTTTATATTATTTTTATTATTTTTATGCTAACCTACAACTTATAACGCAACTTTTGAGTGGTCTTGTGTAGCGAAATTTGAAAATAAAATATTACGGGACACCCTACTGTATAGTGGCCCCATTATACAAGGTCCTGCAACAGTACGTAGGGCTTCTCTACTAGCCTAAACTGGAAAAGTAAGGAGTTCCGTTCAAGTGCAGATATCAGCTAGGAATAAAGGAATAAAGGCACATTTTAGGAAAATAATGTGGTATGTACAGGGTGGCCCAAAAAATTATGGCAAACGAAATTCACTTTTTTTTTAATGTAACATACTGTTTTATTTTTAGGGAATCTCTCTACGAATCTTTATTTGTTTTTAAAATATTTCAGCTTTGAAATGATTTGTTTTGTTACAATTAATTATATAAAAAAATAACTTTTCATGACTCCACTGAAACACATATCAGCACTATAAATACAAATTGTATGTCAATATTGGATGCGATTCTTTTTGTAGAAGATTGTTAGATGCTCTAAACCGGTTTTTGTGGTTTAATTTTAGTGTTCAAATTTATTTTTTTTTTATTTAAGAAGATCAATGCTATATTTCTCATTTTTTTTAAATTGAACACCCTGTATATTTATTATACGTTAAATGTAGAATTATTATACCAACATTTTTTGTTACACAAACCTATTAGTTATCTTTAGCCGTTATGGAAATATTTATAATAATTACTAATTTATTCGTCTGAAAACCGTTTTATTTGATACTTGATTTACTGATACAAACACTAAAATATTAATCATAAACTAAGATAAGTGTTTAAAATGCCTTTCGTTTTGCTCTAGACATAAATTGACACGTCTCTCAAAAGATCTGTTCACTTCCCTTAATATTTGTTGTGTTACTCTTGCAAAAGCATTCCTTATTCGTTGTTCCATTTCAATCGCAGTGGTGGGCGGATCTTTATAAACAATTTCCTTTGTGTATCCCCATTAAAAAAAATCAAGTTTTAATAATACGTTTGTATAACAAAAAATTTTGGTATATTAATTCTACATTTAACGCATATTAAATAAACAGGGTGTTCTATTTAAAAAAATTAGAAAAATAGCATTGATTTTCTTAAATTGAAAAAAATAAATTTGAACTGTGCTGACATGTATTTAAGTAGAATCATGAAAAGTCATTTTTTCTAAATAATTTATTGTAAAAAAACAAATTATTTAAAAACTGAAATATTTTGGGAATAAATGAAGATTCCTAAGAAGGTTCCCTAGAAGCAAAAATATACAGTATGTTACCTTTAAAACAAAGTGAATTTTCTTTGCCACAATTTTTTGGGCCACCTTGTACAAACCACATTCCTAAAATGCACTTTTATTTCTAGTTGATACCTGCACTTGAACGAAACTCCTAACTTTTTCAGTTTAGACTCTAGAGAAGCCTGACGTACTGTTGCAGGACCCTGTATAGTAGTAAAATAAAATTTGTCACTACTCTGTAAAAATGGCTGATAGATCCATATAAAATACGATGTTTAATAGAAAGTTATGATAAACTATTGTGTTTTTGAAATAGCAATTCCGTATACTTACAGATTGACGAAAAAAATAATTGAATTACATATTTTTTGTATAATTTTCCATGGGATTATGATCAGAAAAATAAAAAGAAAAGCAAAAGAAAGTATCCAACCTATTGTTTTGCTAAAGAGATTACTGATAAATTTATAATGTTTTTTATGAGAATTTATCAGTTAACTTATAATAGAATTTCTATCTGGACATTTTTGGATTCAGATAGACCTATTATTGGAACCTAAAAATTTTTATTAGGCTTTTTCCACAGGGTATTTTATACTTTTTCATGATATCCAGAACTACGTAAAGAAAATTATTATACCTGAGAATTATTTTGAATAGTAATTATTGATATGTATACATCAGTAGAAGTTTTTTGATACCATCATACCCAAATTTTTATTATATTTTTTTTATTGCAGTATTATTGATGTTATTTAATACAAAACACACAGCTGTACTAAAGCCCCCGCCTAAAATTTTTGTAGCAACGGCAATCTGGGTCAGCTCACAATCTTAAATATATCCTTTTTACCCTAGAGGACCGCCATGTGCCATCCTCCGTGTCTTTTACTCGCCTCCATATTTGATCCCGTGTTAGCCAGCACCGAAATGATAAATGCCTGAATCAATGTCTTCCCCCAATATGAAGAGGAGTTTGCTAGATTAAGATACTTAGCAACATCTTGCACATTTTCAATTTTGTGTATTTCTACGAGTTGCTTAGTATATTTTTGTTTAATATAGTTAGTAAAAGCTATATTATTTGGCATCGTAAATAGTCGCGATGCAATATATTTTTTATTTTTTTTAAGTAAATTAAAATTTTCGATGTTTTCAGGAACTATTACAAAGCTTCTATTTTTGATTTGGTTTACGTATCTTCCAGCCTAACCAAAATATGTGTTTAAGAGTTTTCAATACATGCTGTTGACAAGTTCACCAAGCCCTGCTGTGTATATGCCCCAGCTGGACCAAATATAAGAACAACCTAAAAACAAAATTGAAACATGTTAACAAATATTTTTAAAAGTTAAATTTTTATAAATAAAAACACCTTATTGAATAGACGTTTCTTATCATCGTCTTTTGCTAAGAACTCGTCCATTTATTCTTTCGACGAGGTTAGGAACTTCTTAAAGCCATATCTTTCTAATATCATTTTAAGGAAAGGAATGATACTGGGAAATTTACTTACGTCGATTTCTTCTTGAAGACTTGCCGTTATCTTTAGCGTAGAGTATTTACTTCACAATGACGAACATTTTGTACTCAAAAAGCTCATTGTCGAGATAAGCCAGAATTGCCTCCACTGTGATCTTAATTTTCGTCTGATCACATTATTTTCGTTACAAATTATATGTTTTTCATTTAGATGCTTCGATTTTATAGGCAATAATAGCTCTTTTCCAAACAAGGTGATATTTTTCTTTCTTCTATTTTTAAAATTTATACTTTCATTTGACAAATTTATTTAAAACAACGTCAATTTTTTGTAAACATTTGCCATCAAAGCATACTTACAACTGACAAATTAGTTCCAGAATCTTAAATATCACCCAGCAAATTAATGGCTTCAGTTTACAAGCTGTATTATAATTTTTATTACAAAATCAAAATTAGATTGATTAAAATTTTAGTAGTAACGTGTAAAAAATGTATAAAAAAAGAATTTAGTAATAATATTTATAAGGTTTTATTTTAGAAAGAAACATAAAATATGTTATACCAGATAAAATGCAGACATTGTTCTGTGGTTAAAGGACCTAATTAAAAAAAATGAAATGGATAGGTTGACCTAAAGGCATTAGATCCCTTTTTAATAAATAGTATATTATAATTATTTTAATATTCTAAATTAACTAGTGTTATAGATATAAACTTTTTATGATAAGCTCCTGTCGACATGTCTATAAAGTCATTTTGTACCTATAACGACGTTTGTAGTGTATATACACACTACTAGCCTTTATTTAATTAGGAGTGCAGTATTACTTTTTAATACAATAGTAATTGTCTAATATAATTGTTAGTCCTTCCTTTTTATAGAAGACTTTATATTACAAGTTGTTAAAATCTTTTTTTATCTTGGGCAATCCGCGAAGGCTTAACGTCTAAGTACTGACTTACCGTGTGTGTCTTAAGTTTGGTAAGAAGTAGCTAATTAATACAGGAGCTTATTATATGGAGATTTAGAGGAGAATGTGGAAACCTCTGCGAGCAGTAGGTTCCATGGTCTAGACAATTTTGGGATAAAGGAATAAACAAAGTTGGATGTTGTGAACTGCAACAAGATTCATAAGAGTGCCACTATGTATTGCTTCTTAGAGCAGAAGCCGAAAAAATACCTATAAAACAGTAATCTACATCCTGTCTGTAAGCAAGAGAAGAAAGCTTTCTTGTGAGTGTGGGATCATTAATAAGGCGAACAGCTCTTCTTTGAATAAAATCAGAAATGCTAAAAGTTGTGGGAGACGCAATTCTCCAGACATGAGAACAATAATCTAAAGAGGGTCTGATTTGGTATACTTAGAGGGAATACTGATTAGAAGGGGACAAATACTTTCTGACTCGAAAGAGGAATCCGAGCTTTTTAAGATAAGGTTATCCCCAGAAGTAACGTCCACAAGTCTAAATAATTAATTTAGGGTTCTGTAAAGAAGGTTGGAACCTTACCCTTCTTGGTTTTCCAATTCAGGCTTAGAGACTGGTTTGAGAAAGATAATATTAAAGTAAATGGTACTATCGTCGGAAAAACTTTATATGTGATTGATTTTGCAAAAAAAATCGTTGATATGAAGAAGAAATACAATTGTCGCAGTACTGAGCCTTGATTCTCCCCAGCATTAACTTGGTGAAAGCTGAAAGAGTGGCTGACTATCTACAATTACTAATATAGATTGATTATCATGAACACATCGTGCCTGGTCAAACGCTTTGGATATGGAGCATTGATCTGGGATTCACCAGGAAACCTAAAGGATTTGTTCCAGTTGTATGAAACAAAGAAAAGAAGATCTGCTGCGAATCTTTTGTAATGGATCCGTACAGTCTTTCATCTAAAATTTTGTGTTTTTCCATACTTTAAGATTTGAGAATTATCTTTCTGTCTATACAATCTTATAATTATTATCTTACAAATAGGGAAGAAGAGATGGAGAAGTTTATTTACTATTAAACACTATTAGAATATTAATGCATCGTTTTACCTGCTCTTGTATATTTATGAAACAAAAACATATTTATTATCAATGGACAAACACCACCTAATCTCTAAAAGCGCAGCACATTTATCACCCTCAATTGAAAGAAACCGTTTAGGCGTTAAATAGGAACGACAGGAGGTTGCAAATTTATAAAACAAACATTGCGACCCGCAATAAAACTTAGCTAGCATGTGACATATCGTCGAAGCAAATAACACACATGTGGCGTTCAACGGGGTATAAATTAGCCCTAGAAAATCCCGGTAACCGCATGGGTTGAGTCGGTGAACGAGGGCTGAATCCCTCACTATACCCCTTCAATTTGCGTATGCTCGAGCCGAATGAGATCCGTATAAATTACTTTAATTACCGTCATTAACTTTACTAATGTGTTGAAGGGAAACTGTCGTGCATAGGATTTCGATTTTAGTTAAAAGCTATACAATATAATCAGTATTTCTCTTTGTTTAAAACTGCTATTTTAAATTGCAAATTTTTCTTAAACACAGTATA